>JAQIXL010000615.1:0-27660 GCA_034700245.1 Poikilolaimus oxycercus | reverse complement strand
CGACTCCTCTCCGGCGAATGATGAGGTCGGCGGTGGCGGAGAGCGCTGGAGAACACGACCGGTCGGCGAGGACGAATAATGTGAAGCTGTGGGCATTGAATGTTCTCAAAATGAGGTTTCAGTGCTTTGACAATAGATTTTAGTTTTTGCCGCGTTTGTTACGTCCACGTTGATATTGATATTGTATTTAGCAAAAAGGGAGTCCATTTCAGCCATGACTCAAACGGCGGTGATCGTCGTCCTCTTCTTCCTCGGAGTACCAGCCGCCTTCAGTCTGCAGTGCTACAATGTGAGTCACTCCTCCTCTTGAATATGAATGGCATCCGCGATATCCATAGACTTCACAACAATCGTTTTCAGGGTCTGAAAGTGATCTCGTCTCAAGCAATGAGCGAATCCACCGAGAACTGCGAGGACTCCGGAGCCTATTGCTACAAGATGTGAAGGAATTTAGTTGAAAGAGTGTCAGTTCAGGCAAGCCTCGGCGGCTCTCCTCCTCGATGTGGTCAAGGCCGGCTGCTCCAAGTGGCGCTGTCTGGTCAGTTTCCACCTGTCAATTCTCAGAAACGACAAAAGAGGAACATTCGGTTTCACTTGTTCTTCTTAAAGCCTGTTCCTCAAGACGGCCAATTTCATCCTGTGAGAAGTTCCGAAAATTTGGATTCGGCTATGTCGTCGATGGCTCGGTTTCGGCCCCATTTGATGTTTTGTCAAGTAGCTCTTCTGGCACTGGGAGTCGGGTCCGTCTTCCTTGAAACTGTACGCCATAGTGGATTTCTTTGCTTTATTTCTTGCTCGATTCGCAAATTTGCTTTTCAGCTCGCCCGAGACACCTGCATCCAGACGAACTTCCAAGGCGTGCCCGTCAGCTTCTGCTGCTGCTCCAGCGATCGATGCAACTGGCCTGGAGTGAGTCTTCCTTCCTTCTCTTCCTCAGCTACCGTAATCCAGTAACTGATTGATCTCTTTCAGATTGGAGTCGGTCCCGGTGGCAACAACCAAGGAGGTAAGCACTGCAACACTAACAAGTGCTAACGAGATTGATTCTAACAGGTTGGGGTGGCAACACGGGAGGTGGAGGTTTTGATAACAATGGCAATAACCAAGGAGGAGGTAACAAAGATTTGAAGTGTTGAACTAACCAACTCTCACAGGCTGGGGAGGCAACGGCGGCGGTGGAAACAATGGAGGCTGGGGCGGCAATGGAGGCAATAATCAAGGAGGTGAGGAGCTTCAAACGTTTTCTTCCCGCTTCCATAACCTCAAGAGAAAAAAAGCGAAAGATTCTTCCCGGGAAAGTTCGGCCATCGATTAGTGGCTTCTCACGGTCCAACTAATCTTATCTTTGTGAAACATGCAGTAGACAAAAGCCTATGCTTCCGTTATGTAGCTCTCTTTCTGTATTCACTCACCTTTCAAAGGATACGCCGAAATTAATGCCGCTCAAATTGCTACCCTTCTAATACAAACCAATTGAAACTTATAACCCATTCTAACGCCTTCAGGCTGGAGTAACAATGGTGGAGGCGGCGGCAACCAGGGTGGTGAGTGCTAACCTCGTCTCTAACTCTTCTTCCCTAACAGGCTGGAGTGGTAACAACAACGGAGGCGGTAGTGGTAACCAAGGAGGTAAGTCTCTAACCCCGATGCTCATATGTTTCACCCCCTCACAGGATGGGGAGGCAATACTAACAACAACAATGGAGGAGGAGGTGAGTGCGCTTTGTTGATCTCTCAATCTTCTAACAGGCGGCAACTCGGGCGGCTCCGGCGGCACTGGAGGTTCATTTAATCCGCTTTCCTCTAACAAGTTCTGAAACTTAATCCAGGCTGGGTGAGTGGCGGCTCGAGCGATTTCAGTAATAACGGTAACGACAATAACCAAGGTGATAAATCTAATACGGAGATGGAGAGTTCTTTTAAGGCCGAAAGGGTAGTGGAAGCGGAGGAAGTGGAGGAGGAGGCAATGGAGGTGGCAACGGTGGCAGCGGAGGCAGCGGAGGCGAGTCGGTGGCTGAGCAGCTCTGGAACAGCAACAACAACGCTCAACCAAAGATCAGTCGACAGGAGGCCATTCGACGATTGAGCGAAGAGGTGCGTTTCGGGGCTTACAATTGAGCAAGAGGAAAAACTTGAGGTTCATTAGTTCTTCTGCTGACAATTGAAGTTCGTGAAAGCTAGAAACGCATGCCAACTTCGGGTCTTTCTCGGGTCAGAAAGGAAATTCTTGCAGGTCGACATCGACGCGGATCACCGCAGCTCGCCTCGTTCAGTCCGTCACACAACTCAAAAGGTATGCAAAGGCTACCGTAACCCATCTGATGTGTCAGCTGGAGCCCACTCGAATTACTCAACGTGCCAGCGACGAGATCGAAATCCACTAATCTTTGCTCTTCTCCTTCTTCTTCACAACAAAGACGCCGACCACCTCAGCTCTCTCTTCTCTTTTCTTTGCCATAATTCCCCCGAAACTGTACGTGTATTCTTGATGCGTTTCGACTTCGGCACTTGTGAAATAAAGATTTTCCGTTTTGATTCGTCGTCTGTGGCGTCAGAATTGAGAACAACAAGGAGCATCCAGAAGCTAGTGTTCACTCAATTTCAGCTCTTAATAAAGTTTCGGTTTCAGCAACTAAACAAATGAAGCAGTGATTCATGGAGCCGATGGTTTTCAGGAATTCGAGGCTTTTCCCGAACAATAAGGTTTCAGTTTCATCTGTTGGTTTAGTAGCAAAGTGACTCAAGCACACAATTTTCTTTCATTTTCCTCGATTCCCGTGTTGCCATTTGAAATCTAAACCCGCCCCACATCATCTTCTTCTTCAACAAACCTAAATCATCGATGACTCCACTTGTTGTGACTGCTCGATCTTCTCAGAAGACATTTTCAGCCCTCGCCGATGAGTCGTCGACCCTCGGCCCCCGACATATTTGTGTTGTTTTTGCTTCTTGGAAAAGGAGGGCCCGCGGCCTCGACGTTTATATTTTCTCCTTCAACGCTCTCTCTCCCTCGATCATCGAGATAAACTCTCGGTCCGTCGTCGCCGGCGTGCTCTCTTGCCGCAGACACCATGCACTCGAGTGGAGTAAAACATCACGGCTTCTTGTCTCGCAACGCTTTTTTCTTTTCTTGTTCCTCATGAAGTTTCTTGGTAGCATGTTTCTTTGTACGTTTCACTCGGGTCTTAATGAGTGTGAATGATTCCTCTCTCAAGTAATAGGCTGGGAGTGACCTTGTGAGAGGAAAAAATGTTTGTGCGCAAACGATCGTTGAGGATGGTGCTTCAAGGTTGATCTTGCAATATGATTCAATCCTTCTAGAACATCAAGATTCTTTATCTTCAAAGATCATTAGTCACATCGTTTGACGTCGACGTTTCAGTCTTTGTACGCCTCTTCTTCATTGTTGGACTTACACAATGTAGACCGAATCTGTTTCTACAAGCATTCTTGGCCTAAGGAAATGCTCTTTGGTGTTGCGGTATGATGTTCGGTCTTTCACGAAGTCCTTTCTCAAATCTTCCTTATCGCATCATCTGCTTCTTCACACGAAGCATTTTCACTTCTTTACCTCTCCGTTTCAAAACGCGCCTATCTCTTCCGAGCTATTCAACTGACAATGCTCCTTTAGCCATGCGGTGTCTCCAACTTGTCGGTCTCTTCCTTCTCGCCGGCATCTCCAGCGTCGCCGCCATCGAATGCTACAACGTCGGTTTCCTTCTCTCATCCCCATCGTCGACACATTCAGGGTATGAAGATGCTCTCCACTCAGGGAATGAGCGAGACGACGGAGAGCTGTGCTGACGGTGCATATTGCTACACCATGTAAACCTAATGACTTGAAACTTACCTTCACCAGGTCCGCCCAAACAGCCATCATCGTGAACGTGGTCAAGGCCGGCTGCTCCAAGTGGCGATGCATGGTTCGTCTTGAACTCTCTAAAGAGAGGCAAACCTTCAGCTCGCCCGTGACACCTGCATTCGCACGATGTTCGAGGGTCTCCCGGTGCAGTTCTGCTGTTGCTCCCAGGACCGCTGCAACTGGCCTGGAGTACGCATTTCTTCCCGTTCATATTTTGCTACCGTACTCGACGATCGATTCCCTCTTTCAGGGCCCGAGGTCGCCAGCTGGCGGCAACACTCAAGGAGGTTGGGGTGGAAACACTGGTGGTGGTGCCGTCCAAGGTGGAGGTGAGCGCGATTGTTGATACCGTAGCCCGTTGATACAGGCTCGCAATGGGGCGGCGACGGCAATGCCGGCAACAACCAGGGAGGAGGACAAAGTGGACAAGGTGGAGGTGAGGCTACTTCTCTCTCTAGTCACCTGAGACAAAAAGTGACTCGTGCCCTTCAGGCTCTCAATGGTCAGGCAGCGGCGGTAACTGGGGCGGCAATACGGGTGGAGGAGGTCAGCAAGGCGGTGAGTACTGATCAAAGCGCTCTACAACAGAGATGGGCAAGATTGAAATTTTTCAAACCAAAAAACCAAAAACCAAAAAATCTTGGCGCATCAGTAAAACCAAAAAACCAAAAAACCAAAAAATCACCCCCAAAATCACCAAAATACCAAAAAACCAAAAAACCAAAATGAGCCCTCAAAAGGCCTGGTGGAGAAAAATCAGCCATATTTTAGCCTCCAAAGCACATAATTTCATTAAATTTGAGTTAATAAGTGCGGAACTTGTCATTATTGTGCACTTTCAAGTCATTTTCAGGCCATTTGTTCGAATTTGAAGGGTTCAGGATTCGTTTTGGTTTTTTGGTATTTTTTGGTCCCCATACCAAAAAACCAAAAGACCAAAAAATCACCCCCAAAATCACCAAAAACCCAAAAAACCAAAAAACCAAAACCAAAAATTTGCCCATCTCTGCTCTGCAGTACGTTTTTGGCCATTTATCGCTTTAGTCAGAAAAAAGTTTCTGTTGCAGAGACTTTCACTTCACAAAACAAAGAGACACGCCCGCGACTTACACCGGCCTCAAGTTTGTGGAGATCCTCTGCCAGTGTTCGCGCCTCGTCCAGCCGCTTTTTTCGTCGTCTCTGTGCAATCCTCTAGCACGAACAAGAAACATACGTTAAATCGTTGACGTTGATGAAAAACTCGACTGCACCACGAGTAATCATCGTATAGATGTGAGAGAAATTTCTGAAAACGTCAATTTTATTCACCACAGAAGCACAATTTCACCGTCTCCAAGTCCGGTTGAGCATCGAGAAACATCAAAGTCTGGTCGGAATCAAACAACTGGTACAGCTGCCGATACAACATGGTCAAATGGTGGGTCCGAGCGCAGATTGTTCTCTAAAACATTAGTAGATGATTGAGCCGGACCGTTCGGGCGTGAGTGTGATCGATCCATCGATGCGAAAATCTCAAAAAGGCGAGCATCGCTGCCCAGCTGTAGTCATTTCTAACGTCACTCCACGGAAGAAGTTCTTGATAAACAAGTCTGAAACAACGTTTTTGTGAGAAGAAATCTTACAAAATGAACCGATAAAAGTCCTGTCGATCACAATGAAGCAGAAATGGTGCAATTTCTGACAACTAAACGAAAATAAACACGAGACTAGACTCTAACCGGTTCAGGTGCGTAGAGAACTCGCCATGCAACATCGCGTGCAATGTTCAAGAGCACGGTTTGGTTGCTAAATGTCACCGCACACGACGCGGGTCCATGAATAAAGCCGTGGTGGATATCTGCTTTCGAGAAGTGAAGAAGAAGGAACAAGGCGCTTGTGGCGGTCGTGGCCATACGAGTTGCGATAAGCGGTTCGCTCTCTAATCAGAATGGCGGTCGGTGCCCCCGTCATTCGCGCTCATCACGAGACACAACAAGAAATTGATCGACCCACATGAACAGAAACCCGCTTTTGGAGTGCAACAGCAATAATATCCATACCGTGAGGTTGAAGCGTGTAAAAAGGCAACGCTGACGTGGTGCGCATTCTGTTTTCAAAAAGATCTCCAAGTTGAGGAGTCCTAATTCAAAATTTTCTACAAATAGTCTGTACATTCAAGTGCGCAAATTGTGACCGCACATTCTGTAAGTTTCACCATCTCATATTCGCTCTCACTTATTCTAACCATAAGGTTCCAGCGTTGGTTCTCGGGAAGGGTGGCGACCATTTGAAGCTCGGTACGTAACTCTTATCTCTGCGCCGCAGCGTCTCACCCAAACCTTCGGCGCATGTCCCGAAGTCATGCGAGCGCTAATCTCCCTCATCGTTGTTGAGGCTATTCATGGCAATCTACTTCATTCTTCACCTCCACTGATTCATCCGAAAACCCCGTTTAAGGGTGGTAATCTCTCTATTGAGTGTGTCTTCCCCGTCCTTCCTACGACTACTATTGAAAACCTTAACCAACATACGATTCTATGTCCCGACTGCAAGGCTTCACTTCTTGAACCGATGACAAGAAAGCTGACAAAAAATTCATCTAGTGTCATCGCTTACATTACAAATATTCCGTTGCTATATTCTGGCCTCTACTTCTGCGTCTCACCAGAAGGAAACTCGAGCTTCACACAAGTTATTGTTGCCGAGCACCTGGTGGTTACGACACGGGAAAAGACATGCCTCGTGGATGAAGGCAATGACGCACTGTGCACTTTCGAAATAACTTTTACGAAAGATTCACCACTACCTGGCATGACATGGACGCTGGTTGGTTAATTCACGTAGGAAAAATAGAACATTTAGTTGAACACTGCATCGAAACCGACGAGAGTCTGCGGCGATGACTACTTCTACGAAGATCGTCACACGTGTGTTAAAAGTGCACCAGAGGCACTCGGCCCCAACCTTGTCCTAGTGCTCTATTCACTGCGAATTAGCTCAGCTCGTCCAAGCGATTCCGGATTGTAAGTTTGTTTCTTTGCAAAGAAGAGTGTTTAGATATACGGCCTCGATGATGATTGCTGGACGGCCTGTTGCTATCTGGAACTGTACACTGATCGTTCATCCGGCAGAAAACGACGGGACAGACTTGAATTCAAACGACGAAGAACAACAAGTGGGCTTATTTCCAGCTGTAAAAAACTTTCAGTGGAACCCTCGTTTACTGGCAGGGCTCTCTGCTGTGTGTGCCATTGTCTTGCTAGCGATTTTGGGATGCAGTGCTTGGTGCTTTCTCTGCCCTCAGAAAAACCAAAAATGGCGTCAATGGATGCGATTTCTAACTGGGAAGCGGCCAGACTACACGAGTGTGGAGTCGAATCCGCCGTCTGCGAAGACTGTTGAGAGTTTTGTACCTTGTGATGAAGATCAACCATATTCTGAGGTATTGGTCGTGACCTTGACATTCCGCAAGCAATTCCAGAAAACAAACTCAGACGAGGAGTACGACACAATTTCTGAGAGGATTCCACCAATGCCACCAACGTTGACGCATTCATCGATTTCGATGGAGGACTCTGTTCAACGGACGCATTCCCAACTTTCGTTGGCACATTCAGAGAGAAGTGCAACTGAAGTTGTCCCCGATAAGCGCCTTTCAACGATTGACGTCTATGACAGTTTCGCATCGTGAAGTTGTTGGTGCAAACACTTATAGGTCTTTAGTGACATAACAGCTGCTCCCACGCCAACATAAATGACTCGCGCAAACCTCTCTGGCAAAGCTTAAAAAATTATATATCTCGTGATGTGCAAATAATCTTCCTTGATAACCGGGTCGCTCATATATTGTTGTACACATGTTTTAAACCAGACTACTGTACTAGAAAGCATTGGATGATTGTAAAGCCTCTTATATATGTATTGTACATACTTGCCTGACCATGGTCTCCGATCCCCCCCCCCCGTAAACTAATGTTGCTTACTTTTCTGAAATTGTCGTTCTTGAAGAAACATGCTTACTAGATAAATAGTTTCTCCAGTACATTCTGCTTTGAAGTCCATTTTTTTTCTGTTTGAAGTTTGCTGTCCGTGCTCTGACAAAATCGGGAGCTAACGATTGTCCGACACAAATTCATTACTAAGTATTTTTGTTTTACCTCGTTTATGGCTGCGGCGGGGGTGTGGAGGTCGCGATGAAGTTCTTATCACGTGCCTGGAGCAGGAAAGCGGAGAATTTCTGGCGGCGAGAAGCATGCCCGCCGGTCTGGTTCGCTGTGGCTGGGTCACGCTCTTAATCCACGTCATTCTCTTTCTAAAGCCATCTTGTTGTTTGCCATCCAGACGGGAGTCGTTTTCTCACAAGAGTCTATTACTTCCTCAAATCGACCCTGAAGATCCTTTTGTCGGCGGAAATCTTACAATTGAATGTGTATTCTCTGTACTTCCTTCAACTTCTACAGAAGTTTTAAATCAGCATCGGATTGCCTGCTTCGACTGCAAAGCTCAAATTCGAGAGCAAATTATAACGAGAAAAATTTCGGACAAGACATCACTAAGTGTTGCAGCGAATTTATGGAATCTTTCCTCACTGAATTCGGGTCATTATGTCTGTATTTCGCCACAAGGAAACTCGAGTTCTGAGCTTGTTATCGTAGCCGCTGACAAGGTGGTTGTGACTCCTGAAATGACGCTAATGAAAGAAGAGGAAGAAGACGCTGATTGTTTCTTTGAACTGGGTCTTCACCTTGGCTGGCCACCTTCGGCAGTCACGTGGACGTTCGTAAGTATCAGTTTGATTTGATGAGCATACAAAAACATTTAGTTCAAAAATCCGTCTCAACCTGTGAAGATATGCGGCGTCGACTACTTCACCGACCATTACACGTGTGGTGACGCATCACCTCGCTTCATCGGTTTAAACCTTTATTTGAAGCTTTATTCACTGCGAATACGTTCACTTCTTCCCGAGGACTCCGGCTTGTGAGGAAACTTTATGAACTTTTGTGAACTATTGAAGGTACACTGCATCGATGATGCAAGCCGGCCGTGCAGTGTCTGTCTGGAGCTGCACAGTCTCTGTGAGTGAAAAAAGCAAGGACACCGTGCAAGGGCTTTCTCAGAATGATTCAACGGTGAGAACGCCTTCTTTGATTAATAAAGATTGAAGTGGAAACCGTCGCGATTGAAGAAACTTCTAGTTGCGCTTGTCGTGCTGTTAATCCTCATCGTTTGTCTCCTCTGTTGTGTTTGGTTTCGCTGGAAAAATCCGGAAGAAAACAGCAAGAGATGGTTTCTCTTTGAGCGGCGTTCAAAGTATGGACCGGTAGACTCAGTGCCGGCCTCTACATCGACGGTTCAAACAACTTTGTCATGCGATGAAAAACGAAGCGCATCCCAGGTTTGCCTTAAAGGCAAATGAAATATTCCTCTTAAGAAGCGCAACTCTGACGCCGGTTACGCTATGATTCCCGAACAAATTCCAGACAAACCTCCAAACTTTGCTGATGTTTTTTCACCAAGGAGAGTGAACGAGGAAGCAACATCGCACTGTTCCAGTTCTGTTGAACCAGCACTAGACAAAAATCTAGAAGTGGTTGACATCTACAATCAAAGTGTTAGTTAGATCTGGCCAACGATTTACAAATCCTTGTATTTTAGAATTTATCTTTTAGTGTAAGAGAAGTAAGCGGTGGACGAGAAAACTCACAATCAGTTGAAGACAAGCATCTCTTAACTATAGACAATTACGATTCCTTTTCTCAAGAGGAAGACAATGTTAGTGATACAGTTTTGTTTTCTTCATTCAAGTTTTTAGGATGCAGCGAGTAACGACTGCAAACAGAGAAGAGCCAAGTTCAGGAGGAGTAGAGACCCACAATGTTAATAATTTACAGAAGTGAGCAAAATGCCCGCAAGAAATGTGCGTTATCTTTTTGCTTTGTAAAAATTTCTTGCAGTCATGATTTCATTTACAAATCTGAGGATCCATTCTCAGAGACGATGCAGCCTTTCAAAATCCCTCTGGATGCAATAGTACAACGCAAACTCTTCTGCAGTAAACGCTGTTCATAAACATGTTGTAAAGTATGGTACTCGTTGTGATTAACACGCGTTCTCTGTAGGGTTCAAGGCTTTACTCCGAGGCGGTGGGCTTTGGAAGGAAGCTGGGGGGTAGAGGCTTTCAGATGAAGAAGGCGAGCACGAAGAGGGTGAAGAGAAGCGTCTTCGTCGGCCCCAGCGATCGGTCGGCGAAGAGAATGGCTGTCCGGATCTCTTCAATTCAATGTTGTATCATTTGAGTTGAAAACGTTTCTTCAATGGCTCGAACGTTACGTCTCGAAGTTTTTACCAGGAAGGACGAGGCGGACGACTTCTACTGAAGAAGAAGACGCACCCGCGAGATCTAACGCCGAGTACTTGAAGGCAGCTGAGTTTGGTTTCGAGGCAATTCCACTGCCAAAGAAAGTTTCACCAAAGCATGTGAAGAAGCGGCCGTGGTCTTTTCTCATTCATCCGGCAAACATCGAACAATCTGGCTCTAGAAATATGACTTGTGAGGCGTATGCCTTGTGATTCAGCGGGTTTTGTAGGTGTTGGTCAAGAAACCTTGATTTCATACCGTAACCAGTCCCGTTTTCTTCTACGCCTCGTTTGGCTTAGATAACTGTTTCTTTCTATAAGGGGTGTTAAGAAAGTACCCGGACTTTCTAACTTCGTTTCGATTTTCCCAAGCCGATTCAAAGTGGAATATGTGCAGGGCCCTTGCGCTTTTGTTTCTCTTCATTCTTTGCCGATTATGAGCAAAGCGAAGTTCTTTGGCATGGCTTGAAATTGTTTTTAAGCGTTGACCTCAACGAATTCGATCCTGTCCTGCTCCAGCTTGCAGGCAGAGAGCCGAAGAGCCGTAGATCAAAGCCTGTTATGAGGCCGGTTGCAGCTGAAACAGTGCTTGTTGACAAAAGCCCATGATGGGAATCGACTTACAATCTAAAAGTGCTAAAGAAAGGCGTTTCCGTGTTATGAAGACGATTCATGACTAGGAAGGACGGACAAGAGGTACTCATCTTCGCGAGGAGAAGGAGGACGAGGACGAGGAAGCGCAAGACAGCCAGGACAGCGGACAATCTCAATGAAAATCTGGTCTTGGAAAGAGGTCAAAGCTTCTAGCAATCGAACTGTTTTCAAGAACCAGCAAAATAAACATTGTCACTTTATGCTCTGTCCCCACAGCACTTGTAACTCTTTTTCCAAGGCTTTATTCGAGTGGTTGGTCTAGGGCGAGGGAGCGGTCTTCGACTCTCCCGACTTGGGCTCGTCCTTCTTCGGGTCGTCCTTCTTGGGCTCGTCCTTCTTCGGGTCGTCCTTCTTGGGGGCCTCCTTCTTCTTCGAGTCCTCCTTCTTGGGCTTGTCGTCGGCCGACTCGTTCTTCTTGTCCTTCTTCTTGGACTTGTTGGCGGCCGAGTCGTCGCTGTTCGTGTACGGCGGCGGGTGCACCCCTGGCACCTCCAGCGGCACCATCTTCAGCGGTCGCTGTGGCGGGTCGATCCATTGGCGGGTTGTCGCCTGTCCCGACGTCGCCCCCGTCTCCTCATCGCCGTTCCTCGACGTGAAGTCTAAACCCAAAGTCTCTTGTCGCTCGCCGGACTTACTTCCGGCACCTCGCGTATTGCTGTCCCGGCGAGCCGCTTCGGAGTGCTTCTTGTCCTTCTTCTTCTTGGACTTGTCGGCGGCCGGTTCGTTCTTCTTGTCCTCCTTCTTCTTGTCCTTCTTCTTCTTGGACTTGTCGGCGGCCGAGTCGTTCTTCGCGTCCTTCTTCTTGGACTTGTCGGCGGCCGAGTCGTTCTTCGCGCCCCTCTCCTCGAACGTGCCGTGCTGGTCACGCTCGTACCGGTACGGATTCAACGTCGTGGCGGCTGCACGCAAAAGTCTTTTGTCGCTGGACAAACTTACTTCCGCACTCGGTCTCCGGGCGGCTCGTTTCGGAGCGGTTGTCCTTAGTGGCCGTGTCCCTGGCGGTCTTCTCCTCAGGGTTGTTCTTGGCGTCCCTCTCCTTCCATTCCTTCAAGCGATCCTCATCTGGGTTCTTCGGCACGACAATTTGCTTTCCGATCTTCATGCGTTGCAACCATTGATCCTCGGTTTCATCCGGCTCGACTGCAACACTTTTGATGAAATAGGCTTCAGACAAACTTGTCAGGCAGTAGTTGAGGTCCTTTTTGTTGACGAGCATGTAGTCCCGACCGCCGATGAAGCACATGCGATGGAAGTACTAAATGCTCAGATGGATTGAATTCGGAAACAGACCACGACGTTGAAGTAGAGAGTGGCGAAGGTGACGGCCACGATGGTGAGGATGGGCGTGAACACGCTGAAGTACAACTTTGTTTATCTTTTAGGAGAATTGTTTACATGCTTATTTGTTTACATGTTGACAAACTCACAGGAAGAGAATCATGAAGGTCTTGTCACATTCCGATTGAGTGGTGTTGTCAGTGGAGTCGCTCGTCGTCGTGTCGCGGGTCCGGTCGCGTTCCTCGGTCGTCGTCGAGTCCGTCGAGTTCGGCGAGCACGCCGGACACGCCGAGCACTTGCCGTCGGGACCGGGCGTGCGCTTCGGGTCGTCGCTCTTCTTTGCCGGATCGGGCGTCGGCGTGGCCTTGTCGGTCTTCGGGTCCGGCGTCGTGAGCCTCGTCGGTGGGCGCGTCGTCGCCTTGGTGGTCGTGGGGGCAGCAGGGGTCGTCGGCTTGGGTTGTATGATGGCGAAGAACCATGCGCAGTCGTTGGTGTTGTCGGCCCCGATTGCTTGCACAGGATTTCCAGTGCAGTTCTTGCCGTTCGAATCCTGAGCAGTTTCTTCAGGATGACTGGCCATACCGTGCACTGGAATTGCCAGTCACACACAGGTTCCTTGTTCTTGCAGCGTCCTTCGATGTACATGCCGGCCTGCTTGAGGTTCACTTTCGCGCAGTAAGACACCCCAACTGACAATGAGCATGAAAGATCCATCGGCTCAAAGATTGAGACCGCTAAAACAGTTTATTTCCTGCTCATCGACTTACAGCCCTGGACGACGTCTGCCTTTCCAATCCTAGACACCTGGGCCTTGAAGATGGCATAGTCCGAGTCTGGGTACGACTGCTTGATCTCGTCTTCCAGAAGCGTCTTGCACTTCGCTGACGGATCTTGGGTAGGGTCCTGGAACAGAGTCAGTGATGACACATTCCGGGATACCAAAGCGGCAGCCAAGTGGCAGAAGATGAGACCGGAGACAAGGATGAAGAGCATCCGCGAGCTTCCCATCCACGATCGACCACCCGACACGCTCTTGTTGCCGTCGAGGAAGCACATTCCTGCAGCATTTCGTATGCGAAAGAGAGCCAGGGTAATGAAGAGAAGGTGAAGAGATTTTCTGGGGTGCATGGAGCAGAAGGAAGAGACAGGCATAGTCAAGGAATGGATTCTTAAGATGACACCTCTATAGGGGAAGTGCCATCGGCTCAAGGCGTGCAGCCCACAACATGTGGGATAACTGGGACGCTACACAACTCGTGGATACGGGGTACGGTATCTCAAGAAGCCAAGGTGCATGGATGAGTGAAGAGCGCAGCGAGAGGGACATAGAGCGACAGCACTGTCTCTCACAGCAGTTCTTGATGGGCCGGGGATCGAGAGCTGGATCTCAGCAGAAGCACGCTCATGGGATCAAGGCTCGTCCACTGCTTCGTGGTACGAGTTGAAGGAGGGACATGGGACGACGGCAGTCGGCCACGAAGGGCTACGGTAGCGGCAGCGGGCGACGGCAGCGGGCGACGGCAGCGGGCGACGGCAGCGGGCGACGGCAGCGAGACGGGAGAGGGCCGGAGGGCCGCCGTTGGGGCGAGGGCAGCAGCAGCAGAAGAAGGGCAGCAGGCCGGCGGGAGGCGGCAAGAAGCAGACGGCAGCCGACGAACCGGTGTAGAGTTGAGGAGGCGATCGACGATTGACGAGAGCAGCAGCAACAATGACCAAGATCCTCGCTTTTCAGCCCTTTTATTGAAACTGGTCAGACAGGAAGATTTGGTCTAGACCATCTTTGAAATGGCTGCATTTTCTTATTCATGCAACTTTTGCAATTAGACATTCGAGAATGTAACTTTGTTGAAGAAGTTTTTGAATTGTTCAAGTTTCGAATGAGAAAATGAAGTATTTAGAAAGGAGGAATAAGTACGCTCGCTAAATGCATTTGAAATAGAAAAGGTTGAGTTGCGTAATTGCGAATGGGTGCATCGCATTCCGCTGGACATTAAAGTTCTTTTCCCTCTTCGATCCAGAGAAATTTAGAGAAAAGCCCGTGCAATTTCTATCTCGATTGAGGCCCAAAGAGCGAGAAAAGGGAGTACCTCCACCGGCCGGTGCAGAGGACTAACAATCAGAAGCGCCTCGAGCACCGTTCCACAGGGGAAACAGAGAAACACAGCTGACGTTAGCATACGTGCTGCCCAGGAATTTTTTTGCTTGACGTTTTTTCGTCTCACCTGCACGATCAATAACACCGAGACTACAAGTGACTCACAATCAGTGATAACGCAGTCTTCAATTCCTGAGTCATCTGTATGAGAGGGCTTGCTTATTTCCCACGTGCCACGCTAAATTGCTAGCAACTTACAATTAGACAACTTCTAACCGTGAATGTGAGCAGAGTTATTCTAAATCAATGTTTGGCACCTGTTTGCCTCTTTCAGACGCCTTTTCCTTCCAGTAAAGAGAGAGGCAGTGGAAGGAGAGCGCGTAGGCATTATGGGGCTGTGATGCTGGTGCCGAGCGCTATCGCTGTCTCACCTGCTCCTTTCCCAATTTTGCACAATGAGTTTGTGTTTTTTTTTGTTGAGGTAGCGATTACGAGAACTCCGCTCTTGATTCAACAATCCCACTCGTACAAAACAACCGAAATGAGTGACTTTGCTTGTTTCTCGTGATCCATTTCAATCAATAATCGATATTCTTTGTCAAGGGGACTGAGTGATAACAATATTTACGTGGGTTTCTGTGATTGTGTGTATGAAACGCCCATTTTATAATGTTTTGTGCGCTCTCTTCAGTCGAAAAGCAGTTTGATTTGCAGATCACGATGCCCGGCATAATCTGGGCGATTGCGATCTGTTTGGTCGCCGCTCACGGGTCCGCCGCTGATCTCGAATGTTCGGGTAACGGTCACAGGGTGCTCGAGGAGCCAGGACAACCATGTCGGTGCAAACCCGGATATGCGGGAAAAGAGTGTGAAACCCGAATGTGTAGCGGCCATGGACAACAGACAAAAAAGGCCTGTGCGATTGCGACGGCGGTTGGGAAGGCAACGACTGCGAGCTGATCATTTGCGAGTTCGGCACCCAAAATGCGACAGGGAATGGTTGTATCTGCGTCAGCGAGAAGGTTGAAGGCGAGCATTGCGATGCATGTGCGGACAACTCTGTCGGCAAGTTTGAAACGTTGATTAACAAAAAATTTCAAGATCCACCACATTGTCTCTCGAACCGGGGTGCGACAAGAGCGTACACTGTTCAGCCAGAAACACCGATAGCCGGAAACGACAACCCGACGGAGTCCTCAATCGCGAAATGGATTTACGGCGGCCTCAGCATCATTGGTACACTGCTTGTGGCGACTGCTATTGCGGCTTACTGCCTGATCAAATGGGCGGAAAAGTTCGTTAGAATCAAATCGGAAATTAAAGTTTTCAGGCAACAGACATCTTCTCCTCCATGCAGTTGCAGCGCGTACGTGATTCGTATTGTTCTTTAAAAAATGGATTTTAGACACCCAGAGGACTCATCAGCGTCTCAAAAGATTCGTCATCGGGTTGCCGACATTGGTCGCAAGGCCGATGATATGTTGCCAGAGCAAGAGGGATTGATTCAGGCCTCGAACAATCGCAGCGTGGATTCTCGAACACAGATCACGGAGCTCGACTTGACCGAGGTTAAACCGGAAGTGGTTGTAAAGTGAATTTGTGAATAAAGGTTTTATTGGCAAAATCGCAACATTTATTCAGCAAAAGAAAAAGAAAAGTCTATAGATAGTGTGCGGCAGAGCGGCACGAAGTTTCTCATCCTGAAGTCTTTCGCCGTGAATTGTAGAAACAGATGACTGGTACTCCTTCATGTGCTTCTCTTGATCCCGTCCTGCCGTGCCCAGCACAATTATCTCTGGGTACGGCTTCTAAAACGGGTGTATGAACCGACTATGAAAAGTGAGGAAAAGAAACTGGAATACCTTGAGCCGACTGTATAACTGCTTAGCCAAGGTAGATATCCGAAGCTCGAACTTTCCTTCATGTGCACGCTCTGCAATGTTCATTTATTCAGGAAGACCTTACGGACTTATTGAGCCCTCCCAGTCGTTGGTTTTAGCGTAAAACGTTTCCAAATCGCGTTTTCGACACTCATCACCGCCGCGATCCACTCCGTGAACAAATAGAAACCAGTCGTCATTCCCGATCTGCCCATTCAATTGCTGTGTAAATGAATTTTTTTAAAAATACCGTTGTATAAGTCATGCGCCTTCCTTGAACAATTGGTATTTCGTTACCGTGACAAGGTATAAGCTTGACGTTCCATAAAACGCTTCCGTATTTGGTTTCAAGAAGGTTCAGGATGCTCTAAAACAGTAAAATGGTAATTGTGGGTGTGAAACTCGTCCGTCGGGCGTGGAGTGGTTGAATTTTGCGCAGAGTCGATTATGAACGACCGAATGAACACGACTCATGTACGTCTGCAACAATTCGAATGTAACTAAAGCTAATCGTCGCAGCTGCGATCGTCACGTACCGAAGCGGCAAGTCTGTGAATCTCGTCAACTCGGCTTTCTGCGTCGTCTCTTTTGCGTCGTTTCTGTACGAATCACACGAAATCGATCAAAACTCACATCGATTCGTTGACTCCGTTGAAAAATACGAATACAACGCCGCACATCATCGCTTAGATGCGAAATAAATTTCTGAGCAACTTGCTGCTGTAGGACGATGGCTTACCGCTTCCAGGTCTGGTTGCGCGTCGAGAAACAGTATCGCCGAAGCCAAATTGCTCAAGGAAAAGAGTTCACGATATAAAGCGATCAGATTATGTGGAGCAGCGCTTTTGGCTGCTTCGTCCGACTCTGGATGGCTGCCACCCATGCAAGAATTTGTGTGACGAGTCCAATCTCTTGAAAACTCGAAAAACTTCCACATGGACGTCTCAGTGATGTCACTTCGTGTGCGAGACCATTGAAGAAGTTCCTGATAAACATGTCTAAAAGCACCTAGTTTTACGCAAAGATATGATCTTACATGATTAGTCGATAGAAATCCGTTCGATCACAATGCAACAAGAAGGGCACTATTTCGACGAGCTAAAGTCTAAAGTCATAGGACGCATTGTTGACTGACCGGCTCTGCCGCCTCCCGAACATTGCTCGCCACGCGACGTGCAGTATTCAAAAGAGTCGTTTTGTTGTCAAACGCTATCGAACACGTTGTTGTAAAGCCGGGAATGAATTCAGCCTTTGAAAAATGAAGGAGAAGAAACAAGGGAATGACGGCGGTCGGGGGGAGAGCGCGCATCGACTTGCGATAAGCGCTCTCGCTCTAATCGGTGCCGTGACGCCGAGTCTTGGTCGTTTTCTTGTCCTTTTCCATCACGAGGCAGAAAACGGCGACCGGTAGAATGACCAAACAAGAAAAATAATGCCATCCTGAAAAAACCCACTGTTCACAATCACGATACGCTAGATCTTCTTGGTTTCTCTTCGCATGGGTCTTTGGCGGTAAAATGATGAAAAAATCACAATCCCGAAACGTTTTCGTGTTGACGTTAAATCTGTTGAAATTCTCACAAACGCAAGAACGCTTAAGAAAGATTTCGACATCGCATTTCCTCGAACGTGTTTGTGCCTGCCGCAAGACTTTGGACGTTAACGTTATCAGTCGCCTCGGGACCCGCTTACACCAAGCGAATGCCCGCTTCGCGCCCGCGTCGCAAATTTTCTGCCGGCAATTCATTCCAAGAAATCCATTTGCCGGTGGAAACCTTTCAGTCGAATGTGTATTTTCTGTCCTTGCCACTAACACGATTGCTGAAGTAAATGAGCATCGGATCGAATGTTCTGACTGCGATACTCCCGTTCTAGAGCCTCTCAAAAGAGAACCTAAAAAGTTGGAAAATACTCTCACTGTCGTCGCTTACATTCAAAATGTTTCGTCGCTGAATTCTGGTCACTACGCCTGTATTTCGCCACAACAAACCTCAAGTTTCGAGAGAGTTGTCATCGCTGATCACCTGGTTGTTACGACATCCAGCGCTACCGTTGAAGAAGAAGAGGGCAACGAAGCAAAGTGCTCCTTTGAAATGGCGCTTCGTAATGGCTCGCCAGTCCCTTCAGTTAACTGGACACTGGTAAGTGAGTCATTCTCTATTTCGATTTTTCAATTTTAGTCGAACGGCACATCAAAGACGATAACAATCTGCGGTGACGACTATTTTTATGAGGATCGTCATTCGTGCGGCGAAAGCGCGAAAGACGCCATTGGTCCAAACCTCTTCTCGACTATATACTCACTGCGAATTAGCCCTGTTCGTCCGAGCGATTTGGGATTGTAGGTTGAATTACAACACAGAGACGTATTACTGTTAGGTACACGGCTTCGGCTACGATTGGCAATCGCGCAATGTCCGTGTGGAACTGCACAGTGCTTGTGAAGCCGACAGAAAGCAGCACAAACGACTCGACTAAGGACGATCCAAAGGTATTCATGTTTTATCAATTTTCGGATTTTTCAGTGGAAGCCGAATATGGCGATGCTCGCTATTGCTGTGATTTTAGCGTTTGTGCTTTTGTTAGGAAGTCTGATATGTTTCTTGCTATGTCGCGAAAAGAAACAAAACTGGCGTCGAGCTATAGGTTTTGTTTTTGGCAAAGGCTCTCATTACGAGACGGTGGACTCAAATCAAACCTCAGCGTCGACTGTTGGCACAACCCTGACGACCGTCGATGAGACAGCGGCAAGCCAAGAGGTTTTGAGAAGCTATGCGCAAAGCTCCACGCAATTATGTTTTAGAGAAGATACTCCGACACCGAGTATGACACGATTTCTGAAAGAATTCCTCAAATGCCACCAATAATGATTCTTCGGGGCTTAACTAACTCAATTGGGCAAAACTCAAGCGAAGTTTCGGCTCCGCCACCTGTCGATAATTCAGAGCCAGTTTCGGCTGAAATTGTGCCTGACAAGCGTCTTTCGACAGTCGACGTCTACGATAGCTTCACGTAATAATGTAAAGTTCCACAGAACTTCAGACGCTCATCTCAGTCCCATATAGTGCTGGTCATGCAAACATCCCCTGTATATGCGTTCTGAAGTTTCTATTTCAGAAACTATCTATGTGATGTACAAGCCGCAATAAACGGGTTAACATAGCAAACACTGGTTCTTATTGCTAGAAGCTCTGCAAACTCATGGAAATTCTTACTCATTAGAGAAAAGAACAAAAAAAGCTGATTCCAGACGACGCTTAACTTTTCGTGATTATATTAGCGAAAATCTTGCTCTTCCTATAAATGTGACGAGAGTGACGATGCTGATAGCATTCCTCCACGAGGACCTCTTCTGGAATGCCATCGCAACTCCTAGTCGCCCATCTTCTCCTCAGCCATTCGTTCTGTCACGCGGCTCCACACTATGGTAAGTCTTTCGACAACCTTATTAGCTATAAGCGCCGATTTTGAAGGTGGCCAAGTTGCGCCCGGCGAGCTACTTACAAATGATGCAGGTCACAATCCAATGACCCTCTTCGCTACAGGAATAAGAACACAAAGATCGTTAGCCTGGGATTCTATATTGAGCCCTTCGTCATGCCGTTGCGTAGCAGGTTACGCGATTGGTCTCAATTGTGCTCTTGGACAAGTCTGCACTAAAACCCCATCACGTAATCGCTTTGACAACTGCGGTCCTGTAATTAGATTACCGCCGTGTCGAGTCATATGGAAAGCTTTTCAGTAATTCAGTCTTATGTGTGACAGTCGTGGGGTTTTATTATTTGCGTGCCTGAATTAATCAGTTCAAATTGTTGCTTGTTTTGCTGAAATTGTTGTACTATACATTCGTAAAAAGGATTGACTGAATTGTTAATGAAGAAGTCTGCTATTGTAATTACATTATGGCAAACCATTTTCCTTTTTCGTTCTAATTCTTTGGTCACAGCAACCAAAATCACAACCACACCTTAAAAAACTAATTTATGTGCGCCGAATTAGTGTCACATTGCAGTAAGTTATGATTTTCTTGTCAATCATGGCAACGATGAAGTCCATGACCCTCAGCTGTTGGCGCAAGTGTTTCCTCATCACATTGAGAGCTTGCTCTGCGACTTCACACTGCCAGCCGGTTACGCAATCTTGCGTCAAATGCTGAAAACGCTGAGGCAGCATTCTCTCCTTGACGAAATATAAAGACACCACCCATACAATGCCGCACTTTGTTAACCATGGACAATCTCTCCCAAGAAGCGTTGCTTCATTTATTCTCCTTCCTCCCAATTCCCGATCTTCTTGCCTTTCATCGCTCTTGTCGACGCTACCACGACTTCATCGAAGATCACAAGCCTTCTCTGAGGAAACGTCGCACTCATGCCTTGACCATTTATCTCGGGCAGAATGTCCGTGTTGTTCTCGGCGCTGTTTATGCAGTTGGACCAGAGTTTCGTTTTTGGCGAAGCAAAGAATTTAACGCGGATGTGGAAACGCTGAAAGTTCAACGAAATCGAAATCGGAGTTGCACCCGCTGGACGCTCAAGCTGGGCCGATATGCCGTTGCTGCTGATGCCGCTGTAAAAATTCTTCAGAAGATTCAGGAGTTCTACATTCTTGATCAAGTTGAATTTCATCGTGTAGCCGAAGACAATGCGTCGAAGATCTTGCGAGTCTTGCCCGAAATTCAGAAGCTTCATGTAACCGATACTCCCTTCGGACAAGATTTGGAAAACTTGATGAACACGACGCTCACCAAGGTCGATCATTTGGAAATTAATAATTCGCGACAAACGAAGAGCTCAACATTTTCGAGCGAATTTTGGCATTCTAAGGCAGCGAGTCGATTGATTGAACTGCGCGATGTAACTGGCAAGGCGTGTTTACAACTCGATAACGGAAGCCTGTCAATGCTGCGGAATCTGGAATGTATCCATCTGCAAGAGCCACGCGTCACGTTGTTGGGAATCGGACACCTCATAGCACAATGGGAAGCGAGTATCCGAAACCTTACAAGTGTCTACTTTGAATTTTGCCGACAGCCACTTTCAGATGATGAAGTTGTTGTATTATTTGGTAGCTCGTCCCCGAAATTGTTCTCGTCGTCGTTTAAGACTTTTGAGGCCTTATACTTTCGTCATCCTGGCAAAACTCTTTTTCTAAAAGTTAGTGAAAAGCCAATGTATGTAGCAGCAGCCGAGCAATGGGAATTTTGCAGAGTTTGTATTGAATTGATTTCTCAGCAATGATTGTAGAAAAAAATAGACCAGTGAAATATCATTGAATAAAATAATTCCAACTTCCTAAACTCTTCAACGTGTTGCACCATTCAAGCCTTGTCTAAAGACCAGTGGGAAGCGAATTGCGTAATCTTGCGTCACACCGATATGCTGAGAATCCTGAATCAGCATTCTCTCTTTCAGCGTAAATAAATAGTCCTTCAGAAGGTTCCATTTCGCCAACTATGAACAACCTCCCGTTCGAAGTGTTGCTTCGGTTCCTCTCCTTCCTCCCCATTCCCGATCTTGTTCGATTCTATCGTTCTTGTCAACGCTACCACGACATCATCGAGTGCCACAAGCCACTGTTCAGAAAGTGTCGCACTCGTCCGTTTGCAATTATACTCAAATGGCCGTCTCGAATCGAATTTGGTGATTACGAACGTGGAACTTCATTTCGTCTTTTTCAGCAAGAGAATGCCGAGCCGGGTATGAAGACGTCCAAGATTCAAAGAAGGCGAAATCGTTCTCGATGGTTCATCACAATCTCTCAGCTTTCCTACGTAGAAGCCGCTATTCAACTTCTCAAGAAACTCCAAGAATTCTATGTGATTGATCAGTTTGAAATTCGTCATTTCAAGCAAGACGACATGCTCAAGGTGACGAGAGTATTGCTAGACCTGCGCGAGTTGAAACTCTACGATATTCGCGGCTTAATGCCAGAACACGATCTGCGCGTGGCATTAAACGGCCTTCCTTCTCTACAGATTTACGGAGTGCGTGACTCGCATCGACCGCAAAAGTTCCACTCAAGAAATTATTCAATAATTGAAGCCAAACGAATCGCCATAAATCAGGCACGAGCTTTTGAAGAAGACGATGTAACGTGAACAATGAGTAGCGTTTTGTAAATCCAGACTTCTAACAAAAGTTTGTGCTAAATTCAGCAATAAAAGAGTCTACATATATAGTGTCGTCTTGTCTAATCAAGCGTTCATTTCAAAGTCGACTAGACTCTCGAAGCCTTGAGCTAATTAGGAGCAAAATCACGCCAAAAAGCTGCAAAGTGTACAAACTTACATTCAGCGGTTACGAAGTGAAGTCGCGAAATGTTAAATTCTGAGTATGCCATTCGATTCCTCGTCACATCCTGCTTTGAGTAAGCTATTTAGAACGACAAAAGCAAACGTTGGCCGCGCAGAACAAAATTAAATTAAAAATCTCCTTTAAAACGTCGTATTTTTTTCGACTTTTTTATTTGTTGCGTACCCATTATTCCAAACTGATCATGTTGCAGTGTTTCGTGATCCTTCGCCATCGAGTCGGTACAAATTTCTCTAACGTTGCACCTGCATTTGCGAAAGCGTGAGACAAACTCCCCCAGGAATTGCGTCCAAAGTTCTGACTCGGAACTCATCGTTTTCGTCGATCCCCCATCCCTTCTTCTCGCTCGCAGCGCATACATCGGGCACGCAAAGAGCATTCGGGAAACGACTCATTGTCGGGTGTGAAGAGAAAGAGGTCGTTCGAAAAGCCCTTCTGATCTACCTTGACCACGAAAGTCAGCACTTTTCGCCAGATGAACGTTTGATTTTCGCGCTTCAGAAGATCAAAATGAATTTCCTCTTCGTCATCAATGCCAAGGTGTGGCTAAGCTTAAAATAAAGGGAGAGGTCGATGTTTGTTCAGGGCCTTTCTGGCTCTTCTCGATAGCCCTGTCGCGGCGCTCCCCTTCACGTTACTAGAAAGATAACCAAGCAGCATGTCAGATTAACGCCTCCACGTCTCTCTCTTCTTAGTGATCTTCTTTATTTTCGCTTGCCATAAAAGGTCATCGAATTGTTTTGAGTCTGATTGTGAGCTATTTACGACATGCGAAGGTTTCTTGCCTTCGTCTTGTTCGTGACAGTTCGAGGGCAGATCGTCGGGAATCCGCCAAATGCAGAACTCAAGCTGGTCCAAGTGGTTGGTTGAATCTTTCCTTACTTGTTGATGACTCTTTCATGCGTTCGCTTCAAGTCTATAACTTTTCTGGGTAGTCGAGGAAAAGTTCTGAAACGAATGCTCATAAACAAATCCTTTCTGACACGAGCACGCTCTCTATCTCATTTGAGTCACATTCCCTTGAAGGTTTGGCGTCATGGCGATCGTTCACCAACGTTGACCTACCCAACGGATCCGATTCAGGAGGGGAACTGGACGCAAGGCTTCGGAGAATTGACGCAGGTTAGGGTTTTTCCCAAGCAGATCTGAAGTTCTTCTAAATATTTTCAGTACGGAATGCAACAGCATGTCATTCTCGGCGAACTTGTCAAGCGGCAGTACATCGACCCCGGCTTCCTAGATAGAAAATATAATTCGAAACAGGTTGGGGGTGAAATGTTGTGTCTCATCTGTGAAACTTCAGCTCTACATTCGGAGCACTGATGTTAGCAGGACGATTAACAGTGCAGCCGCGAATATCATCGGAATGTATCAGTAGGCTGTCAGAGTAAACTCATCTCTTAAGGAATCAACCAGCACAGGCGGGTGTAGATTACCCTAACGCTGGGTTCTGGCAAGGCTCATACGTTCCGGTGCCCGTACACACCGTCGAATTTGGGAAAGACTATGTTTGCGCTTACTGAGCATTATGATGATCAATCAGTAGGCAGGCAACAATGTCGACTGTGCCCGATACAACATCTTACTGGATATGGTCAAAGAAACTCCTGAGTTTATCGCTTTGCAGAATGCGGCTTCGGTATGTAATGTTCAGCAGAAAATGAGAGGGTTTAGTCTCAAAAAGTCCTCGCGCTCATCAACAGCACAACGGACGTGGACATCGGCATAGATTTGCTTTGGATTTTCAACGATCTCGTTCTTATTGAGGTAAAAGAAAAAATTCTAAATCTTTCTCCAGGATTTCTATTTTCCTGAGCATGCACCAGGCTGGCATCGAATTTACCGAGACCTAAATGGGACGACGCTAAATGCACTAGTCATGGACTATTTAACTGGACTCAGTAAGCGTTACAATTTTTCTCTACGAGACTTCTCAGAACTTACAACCAAGCCGAATGGTGTGGACATCTTTAAAGAAATCATGAAGATCCTCGCGGGACCACTGCTCCAACTTTTCAGCGATCAATTCCAATTGAAAGTCTATTGTGATTCGCACTTGGAGGACGAAAATTGCTATGAGACGAATAGGCTAAAATACTACGCTTTTTCGGCCGTAAGTTTTTCAATCAACGCTCTTGCAAATCGAACACTACAGCATGACACGACAGTCAACGCGTATTTGTCAGCTCTAGGCGCAAAGCCGAAAGTCATCCCACTCGGTTTTCCAGTCGTCTCATCCGCTGTATTCACAGAATTGTGGGCGCGCGGTAGCGACCATTTCGTTCGGGTAATGAATTTTCATGCACAAAATTCGACGGTTGAGCTTCTTTTCCACGAGAATGTGAACGCAACACTCAAGCCGATCACACAATTTGTGACTGGCTGCGAGAGTTACACGGATGATCTCTGTCCGCTGAGCGTCTACGATGCTCTTGCTAAACAGTTCATATCGGTTGATATGGACGCGGTAAGGCAGAGAGTTGTTCAAAAATATTATCAGTTGTGTGCTACGGATCCGAAGACGGGGCAACCGTTTTCTTCTACGACAACATCAGCAGAATCAACTCCAAAGACTTCAACAACCCCAACAGAGTCCACTACAAAGGTTCACAGAAACAAACCAAATGCGCTAGCCCTCGTGTTCCTGAACCTTTTCCTCCTCCTCGGCGCCCAGTAATAAAATTTGCAATCTTTGCACTTTTCCCGGACATGGTCCTTTAAGCAAGCAACCTTGCCCATCGGACTCGAAGAAGCATCACCTTGTTCAATGCAAAGCAGGCTGAATAATGATGATGACAGATGCGAACATCGAGAGTCGTGACGTTGACCATGAATAAGTGAATTTTTTCTGTTCAGTGAAGTTTGTTGCGTTTCGCTTTCAACGACACAGCGAGAACAAAGCATTTTCACATCTCTTGTTCTAGCCGAGTGGTTTGGGTGAATCGTGAGCTTCTCGTTGAGGAGTCGGCCGAACAAACACGAAATAGCGTCTGCCGCGTCTGAAAGGAAGATTTTGACGCTGTTAGCACCTCGCGTAAGAGCTCGATTCGTTCTCTCGAGAGCAGTACCTTGCCTTCGTCGAACTTTATCTACAGAAAAATACGTACAGCTCTTTGTACACAGAGTCACCAACTTCTTGGTGTATCATTCATCATTATCCCACAAACTCGTCTAGAATTGTGTGGTACTTCGGACTCAGCCAGAAGCGGTCAACTCGATTTAACTAAAAGCTCGTCATAGTGGTGTCTCGCATCACAAAACCTTCATCAACAGTTGGACTTATATTGTTGTACAATGCGGATGAAGACGTCGAGGATTGCGATGAGAGATGCAAAGCGGTCGGCGCCCTTGATGATGCCGTATGTACCGTCGAATGCATCTATCAAGTAGGACGCGGGTAAAGTCACTGCGCTCCGTTGTGATGACTTTCGCTAAACTATAGAAAAATTTTGAGCGAAAACGGTTCACTGGGGCTGCTCCACAACTCTGCACCAACTTGCTTATTGGATTTGAAGTCAAGTTGTTAGCTAAAATAAATTCCACGTTAAATCTAACGCGTTCAAAAATCTGGATCACTTTCCAGTATAAGGGAACATCCTAAGAAGTCGCAGAAAAAGTTTCGGCAGTGTTCCGTCACGTTTTCTGGTGAAATAGCTCCGCGCAAGTTTTCTCTTTCTTATTGTTTTTGCATTTGCATATCCCTTTGCATCAACTTTGGCTCATTTTTCATAGATATCGCTGCGTAGGCAATTGCTGCTCTAAACCACTGTCGACAATAAACATCCCCACTCGAAGTATTGCTCCGTCCTCTCTCATTCTTCCCGATCTCCGATCTTGTTCGTTTCTATCGCTCTTGTCGACGCTACCACAACATCATCGAGAGCTACAAGCTACTCCGAAGCCTGGAGCTAATTAGGATAGAAATCATAACGGGTGCTAAAAAGCTGCAAAGTTGACTAATTTAGCGATCCCACATCTTCGTTAATGCATTCCGCCTGCTTGGTATTCAGTCTAAACTTTGTTTCTTGCGCAAGACCATCGGATGATAATGACGTCCCGCTTTATCAAGCACACGATTAAAGTCGAATGGGATGTGGATGCAACGAGCAAACGCACCAATCCTCGTCTGATGAATACAGACTTCCATCTGGGCGGTCTACATTTTCAATATGCGGTATGTGGCATTCTCCTTGTGACAAGACCTTGTCCGTTTTCAGTGTGAGCGTCGTTCCAACAATCCACAGCTTCCTTATGTGATGTTCTTGTATCGGATCGATGACTCTGTGAAGGACTTCGATGATCATTGGTCCATCGTCGTGGTGTCCAGGGAGTTTCCTCACCTCCGATGTTTCACGAAAAGATGGCGAGGTTATCGCCTTTACGCGTTCAATACGAAGCTCAATCAGACGTTGATGAACTAACACTCTTGGACTATGACGTGTATTTGTTTCGCAAGAATTTTGAGGACAAAGAGCAAGCCGAAAAATACGGCAACGATTTTCCCATTGAACTGGAAGATGGTGGACGAGTGGTTTGGGTGAATCATGAGCTTCTCGTTGAGGAGTCGACCTTTTTCCGTGCTCAACTGTCTTTACCAGAAAACGCCGACGAACTAAAAGTTGAAGACGTGGCTACGGCAGACTTTCTCGACTACGTCTATTGTGTGCATCCGCCGACATTGAGTATTTCATTAGCGAGAGTTGATGAGATCATGAAATTGGCGAAACGTTTTGACAATCAAAATCTCATCTCAAGATGCAAGAAGTTTCTTGAAGACTTTCGGTGTGAAAATCCTCACCGGCAGATCCAGCACTTGATTGAAATGGATCGTCAGGGCGTGCATGAACTGTGCACCTTCATCGATCTACTTGTTGGAAAGAAGAAAACCCTGCAAATGGATACCCAACACCAAGATCACGCCCCAAAACATACGAAGTTTTATCTCATTCGCCTTTCAGCCCTGGAAAGCACCAGCAAAGCCCAGCATTGATAAGGAATTCCGATTCCTCCTTGAAGAGTATGAGGCCAGAGCGCGAAACTTCGATTGTACAATTCTCATCGAAGATCATACGACTTGAGGCAACTATACAAAGAAAGAACAGAGCGACGTTTTTTTACAACAAGTTTTTATTCCCAGGGATCAAGGCTGTACGCCTGCTGTGCACGGGGAAGACGAGGCTTGGTCCCGTGGACGGAGATACTGCCCGGGCTTCTCCAGTGCCAGGTGGGCAGGGGCTT
>JAQIXL010000614.1:0-27683 GCA_034700245.1 Poikilolaimus oxycercus | reverse complement strand
AAGAGACTTTCTTTGTCGGCCCGACGAGCTCTATCAGATAAGCCAAAGTCATATTTTTGGCCGGCAAGGTCCTTTAATCATCGTCACTTGTCCAACAACTAATTTCGTGTCTCTGACTGTTTTATTCACGCACAAAATTCGCAGTAAATTTAGGAATTAAAGTCCTAAATCGGTCAAGGTCATCGAGCCAATCAAGATGAGAAGAAGCGTTAACCAAGAAGCTGTCGTGGTAGCGCCAACACTAAACAAGAAAACGAAGTGCTCGCTGGATGAAGCGCTGTTAAAGTCGACTTTGAGCTCGCTGCTCTTCGAGTTGCTCTTCTTTGTGAAGTCGCCAGGTCTACTCAAGTTCTTAAAGTGTGCGGACGAACCCAGTGGTGGTCTTCAGAGTGTGCTTCGGCGTTGAAACTCGAAAAGTGCTTGCGTTGCTTTTGAGACTAAGATGGTAGTCGTAGTGGACGCTCAGCTATATGATTTGACTCTGTACTAAAGACTTCCTTACGTTGGTCGGCTGCGCAATCAGGCCAAAGTTGGCTGTTGTCCCATTGACACCCCATGGAAGATTATAGGGCCAACTAAATCATGCATTTTCAGAAGAAAATCTCAGAAAAATACCCTTGAGATACGACAAAGCCCGTGTAGTTTCGGTATGCTCCCAGATTTTCTCCATTCAGAGTGGCTGAGACAACTTCTATATTGAAGTCGCCCTTGCGAGCATCGAATGAGAAGGTTTCGCCGATGAAGAACGAGTCGATGTATTGAATTTTCGAGCTGCAATATGAAGTCATGAAATTTTTGAAGTTTTGGGACACTAACTCAAGCGTGAAGATGTAGGTGCTGTTATCGAAGGGTTTATCTCGAGGGTCTCCAAGGTACACGTCCACTGTGCCACTCTAGAAGATCTCAGCAGTGAAGCACAAGCCTCACATTGACCGTAAGCACCAAAATACATCCGTTATCCTCGATCCAGTTCACTAGCGTCGCGGTTTGATTGTAGAATCGCCAACCGTCGGTGCTCGAATAGAAGATGGTTGTGGCATTCATCTCGGCGAGATCTGAAACGCTTTCGCCAAGTTCTTGTTCTCTCCCTTACCATGCAGGCCCACGAGATAGATATCGTCCCAACTGTCATACCACTCAGACAATGACACGTCAATTGTAACGGTAAGCGAGTTTCCGGGAATTACAAGCGCTGCGGGGTTCAACTGAGGCGCGAGGAAAGTGTCTGTCATATTTGAAAATCTGCAAAATAAAATTTGAACGAATAAAGCCACTGTTTGTGAAGTCAATGAAAAGCCTACAGTTAGTGCAATTCCAACAAACCTTGTTGCGTTAGTGCCAACGCCACGGAAGTAGACGTAGTCCCACTTCGAGGCAGGAGTCCAATAGTGGACAATTGGAAGAACCTGCGTGAGACATAAGACAGTTGTGAATGCAAACCTGAATGTACTTTACGTCCGAGGCAAAGGTATAATTCACACCCGTTCGATACGGGAAGAGAACCTCGGGGAAGACGAGCCGGACTGTTCGACCGGCAACGATCTCGCTTGAAACGACCACTGAATCAGACTAACTTTACTGAAGTCCCTTACCACGAAAGGCGTTGAGAGTTATGTTGACGAGGCTGATGTGGGTCGTGTTTGTACTGTTTGTATTCGCCACGTCTTGGATGTCTAACGTAGCTGTGACGGCCGTGAAGCCACGATACGAGGGAACTCGGTCGGCCGTGTCTGGACCATCATCTCTAAAACCTGCTTATCGGAACGGAAAACTTGACAAACGTATAGAAGACTTGACCGTTTTCACCAACAAATCTTATGTGATACAGATCGGAAGGTCTTGTCGGTTTGTAGTCATAATAAATTGTCATGTAGCAATCGTCAGGAATATTGAGCTAAAAAAGGCAACACCTTGCGCTCTCGAGGAAGTGTGTTGTTCAGTGAAATAGTGAAAACTGACCTTCCACACGCAAGTGCCATTGCCGTCGAAGGAGCCGTTGTAGAGAAGTGAAACTGTTTCATTTGGCTTCAAATTAACCGACGTAGCGTTTGTGTCACACAAATAATAGACTGACAAGGCCGACGACACTACAAGGAAAAAGCTCAGTGACAAGAAACTTCGAGATCCCACCTTTCAGGGACAGAAAGACAAGTACGAAAATACATAGTTTCATCTCTGAAACAAGCGTTATTGCTAGAAACACAAACCAATGGTGACCGATTGTTGGTCGGTAGAAGCGTCGCGTGTCAGGTGGTATGAGCGAGAGACTTCTTATCTTGTCCCAAGCTCGTATATACCGGCTTCACCCAGAAACCATCAGGTCATATTCATCGACTAATAACTAAGGCCGAAGCCTGAAACTGCTTGTAAGCAGACATTTGATGGTTTCAAAGCTTCGTAAAGAAATAGGCCGAAAAGAGGACCGAATCTGACTTGTGAGAGTCTGGCTGACACACGAACAGCAATGACGTGACGGTTTTGTCACCAGTATCCGCACCACCTCCGTTCATTACATGACAAAAGAAGATTTCGTCCATTTTGCAAGACTTTCGTAAAAATTAAATTTGTCTGTGAACGGTGATGATTCGTCTTCGTAACTCTCTGATTGTTAGTTGACTCATCCATGACGTTCATCAGCTTCTCATTTCAGACTTACTGTAGAGGGTGAAGAAAGAAAGTGAATCAATCGACCGAAGTGCCATGGAGAGGACGGAAAGACGATCGCGGGTTCCCGATAAGAAGGCTGCGAGACGTCGTCAGGCACTTCTCTCTACTTATCTTTATGACGCGCCTCTCCCGCCAGACTCCCCAAGTAGGAGTGGATGGTAGAAAACGGGGCGCAACGAAAAATGCTCAAGGAATGAAGCACAAGACAAAGCTTTTATTCAATTTCACTCAGTGTCATGGGCCGGCAACTCATTTGAATCGAGCACGGTCACGTTTGTCAAGATGCTGAGATGCAAAGGGTCAGATGCTATTCAATCAGTCTGAGAAAATGGTCAAGGAATTGAAGCAGCCGGATTGTGTTGAAGTTTCCGATTCTGATAAAAATCACACTGCCGAATTTTTGATGTCCATTTGTTTTCTGCGGCGCGGCAACGTTGAATTATAGGCAGCCTATTTGGAGAAAACCTCTGCTCCAAAAAATTGAGCTGGCCATCGAGGTGGACGTTGATGAAAGTGATGGTTCCCGCCTGCAGTCGTGATTCTCCGTGTCTCTGCACTTTGTTCACGGCCCGGGACTAGCGTAAAAGTGCAAGAGAACGGACACGCGACTTCGAGAACCCGAAAGAGGGTCACAAATTGATTTTCGGGAGAGAAAGGAAGAAATTAGAGACGACGTCGATTTTTACCTGCCCTGGATGCCCACCTTCCTCATTTTACCTTGATGTTCATCGAAACTGTGAGAACAGTTATCCCCTGGTTCATGCCTCTCACCAAAGCGGTCGTATTTCTCGATTGTTACGTAGAAATATCATTGAACTATTCATTCTCGACATCGCCATGAACTTCATTCGTCGTGATGAGTAGACACTCGGCGTTTGAGTCAAGGTCGCGAATTCCCTAAGAATCATGGACACGGGCAGGATGTAGGAATCTTGCAAACACCGTTCCGCTCGTACTAAATCTGGTCAGGGAGATATTTTACTCACCGCGCTGCATGACATATCATTCCATACTCCACTGGGTAAGAGTGTTGTGCAGTCCTGCATGTCGGCGACGAACATCATGGTGTCATCATCGAAATAGCGGCCGTCATTGCCGCGAGTTCCAAAGAAGAAGAAATCGGTTGGTGTCCCGTCGTACCAATACAAATCGGCCAGCGGTGGCACAAAGAACTCCGGCGTTACAGTGTCAGTCTTCATGCCGATGCATGTGTGCTGATGCCAGATATTTCCATAGATGCTCGTCTTTGGGGCCATGTAAGTCGGATATGTCATAGCGTTGGCAAGCCCTGAGGTATCACTCAATGAAGACTGCCAGCCACTTACCAGTGACAAAGGTATTCTCCGCCAAGGAATGAATGGAGACCAAATTGGCGCCAAGGGACTGGCAAGCAGCTTGTGCCTCCGCGCAACCGTTGGTCAGAAAGCCAACGACGCACCCGCTCGGCACTCCACAAGTATTCGGCGGACCATCGATTGTCTGAATTGAAAGGATAGTTATTAGTCTCTTATTCGTACCAAATAGCAGCTGCAGGAGGTGCCGAACTCGGCGTATGTCCAATCAGGAGGACATGGATCGACAGCTGGCGGTCTGCAGGTTGTTGTTGTAGTGCTTGTTGAAGTGCTCGTGGAAGTTGATGTTGACGTACTGGTGCTAGTGCTAGTGGTGCTGGTTGAAGTACTGGTACTGGTGCTGGTTGAAGTTGACGTTGGCGTAGAGGTTGAAGTAGAAGTAGAAGTCGACGTCGAAGTGGAAGTCGAAGTTGTTGGGGAAGTTGTGGTTGTCGGCATTGTTGAGGTAGTAGCAATTGTGGTCGCCCATGTAGTAGTTTTTGGAAAAACAGTTGTCTCGAAAGGAATTGTCTTCAGACAAGCAGAAACGAATCGAAGCTGGAAGAAGGAAGAAAGGAGAAGAAGGACAACCGGGGGCCCGCAAGACATCGCAAGTCCCCGAATTCGTCCCAGAGATCGCAGGGGTAGTGAATCTGGTGGCGGGTCAAAAATTCGCATCCAGGGGATTCTCTGCACTTCGATGCAGGTCGTTCTTCCAATAAGACGAGGGATGGAGTGAAAATTGTTGGGGGAATAACGAGAGAAGAAATGGAAATCTGAACAACAAAGTCCGTTCTGTCAATGAAGCAGTCGCGGGCATCGAACTTTTCGCCTCGGGCCGCATTGGAGAGGAAACAATGGATTGACAAAGCAGGCACGTACTGGGCAGACAACATGACATCTATGACGCATCTTCCTTCGCAAGATCCGCACCCGCCCTAAGTTCTGTGCGCGACAAACAAAGACTTCGTTCACTTTACAGTCATTCGTAAGGAATGAATTCGTCTTTGAACGACAATGACCCGTCCTAGTCTTGTGATACAACAAGTCTGCAAAGTTGGACATCATTCAGTCTTGCATTACTGTAGCGAAAGCAAAAACGAATCGATCAAGAGATTGTGAAGCGCTTGGGTGTGACTTGGGTAGTCGGAAAACTACGACGCGAAAGCTGTAGATAAGAAGGCCGACAGACGTCGTCAGGCGCCTCTTGTTTCCTATCTTTATGCCGAGCTCGGCACGAGACAACAATGGCGGCCACTTGTAGAAGGCGATGGATTGTGGAACATGGCGGAGAGGGGAGTGCGAAATATTCGCCTGAAGCTCGGTCCGCTAAACCGCTACAGGAATTCAATCATGCAGAAGGAGTTCAACATTTGGTCTGCACAACTCATTGCAGACTTCCCTTTACTTGGCGTTCAGGAAGAAGACTACACAATTTTTCCAACGCGCTTTCCTGAGAATGTCCCTCTCGAACCTCGTCCATAGCGTATGCATCCATGAGCCTTCGCCCGCCCTGGTCAAAGGGTTCACTCTCTCGCGGGCATTCGCGGCCACCTGGGTGGAAGTCGAAGCGTCTTCGTCGACGACGAAAGCAACGCGTCTGCGGCCTACGTGACCTTTTCTCGGAGTCCTGAAGGAAATCCCCCTCCTCGCCCATTGCCAGCTATGCCTCTTCGCACGACCACGCCGTCCATTATTTTGTGTCTCACGTAGGATTTCTCTTTCTTCACTCGCACGAAGATGTTCAGTGGCTTGTTGCATGAGAGCTTTAGTCTCTCGTGCGAGGAGCTCGAAAGATCGCAACGAAGTCCGGCGGATATTGCCATTTTGAGGTGTGTTGAGATCTTTCTTCAAACAAAGTCGATTAAATTCGACTCTGTTTCAGTTCTCATATTGTGCTTGCAGGACACTACTTCGATGCAATGGATCATCAGCTGCCGAGAATTCGCTAGAAGGGTACACTGAAATCTTTTCACCAGAAAGATACGTTTCAGTTTCGCGTCGGTGCCATCAGCCACTCCAATTAATCGGACCAAGGTATGAGATCTCTTTTTGGGTAGCTTTTATGTGATCCGAAGCAATTTCGAAAAGTTTCGTGTTGAAGATCTTCAAAAGTTCCAGTTTGAGAAAGCAATCTAATCGGAAAACATTTGCTGTGAGGGAGCCTAGAAGACCAAAATCGGTTCAGAATGCAACCCAAGCGACTCGGGAACGCTTGCTTCAGTTACTCACCCTCAGCCAGGAACGCGGTCTCAGCGAACTTCGTCAGCGTCCAAAAGAGAAGCCGCAGTGTCTCAAGTTCTGCTCATGGTTAGTGCTCACGTTTCGAAAACTGGCATTTCAGGACCGAGTACATGGGTCAGATCAACGCGTTCTACGATCATCGCTATAAGAACCGCAAGACCATTGGAGCACCCACAGCTGGAAGTTCTCTCTTGCAAGTGTCCCTATTGTTGCTACTTTCAGGCGTGTGGCTTGCTTGAATCAATAAACGTAGTGTGTCTTGTTGTTAGTTGTCGTGTGAGAAAATTTTAAACCCCCGTGTGAAAGTTGAGAAATCAAGAACCGAATCGTGGGATAAACATGTTGAACGTCGAAAAAAGATGTTCCGCCCCCCTCTTGGGGCCTACCATATGAACCGGTGAGAACCAGTCAGAGACTATCACGTGTCATGAAGTTCGTCGTTGCCTCGCTTTTCTGCCTCTTTATTGTTTTCAATGGTTGGTAAAGTCCTACAGTCTTCATTCTTTGCCAGATTTTACCGCCGCTCAAGACAACTCAAGGCCCACATTGAAGGATATCTTCGAGCGGATGCAAACGCGAAGGGATGCGATTGAAAAGTCTCAAGTCCTCGCCTACATTCGCAAATTTGAACCCGGTGGAATCGACGCGCCAAAGCCTAGCGTCGCCGAGTACGAGACTTATCACATGGTTCGTGCTTCCTGGTTTTGAAACTCATCCACACCAGGATCCTCGTGCAACCTTCATCGCTGACGGCACGAAGAACATGGCCTATCGTCGTTATCGTCGCATCAAGCTGAATCAGGTTTGTGCTGAACGCCTTTTACCTTGTGGCCTTCTTCTCTCCAAGGCGTTGGGCCTTTGAACTCTCAACTTCCAAAGACCGTGAAGACGCGGCAATCACGTGCCGAAGACGCCTTTTCTGCTCCCCCGTTGCTCTTTTCATCTTTCTCTCTCGCGTTTTTGGCTTTTGGGGAGAATCATTGAAGAGCGTCAGGAAGACGACGACCCAACTTTGGCCCGGGGAGTGTCTCCTCGAGTGAAAACGTTCATCGATCAAAGGTGACGCCCGCCGTGCACGCGGTGGCAGAAGTCGTCTTCTAGCCAGAGGGAGGAACGATGAAAACAATCTTTCGACCTTCTTATTTACCAAGAAAGAGACGGAAAATTTGTGCTCTTCTTGCAGGTCCTTGGCACCGGCTCCATCCACACGCTCAGCGCCGGCATGCCCGGCATGTCTATGGGCTAGCAGCGTGATGAAGAAAACAACAAATGCTTCTCCTATGCAATCAATGTCTATGCAGCCAAGTGATATCCAATGAACAATTAGAAATCTTCTCACAATCAGATTCTTGCCGATTGCAGCTCAATTGCGTACTATAAACACCTTCAAAGACCTTTTTTGAAGACTCTGAGGATGGGAAAAGTGGCGGGTGTTCTTCTTGCAGTTGTCGATCAGCGCTCAAAATTCGCGTCTGTTGAAGCGGAAGTCAAGTGGGGAACGGAACCGGAACGGTTGTTTGCTATAGTGTAGTTGCCAATCTGTTATCGCCTAAAGGACTTGACCCCAAAACAGAAAGAGTTTCGTTCATTGTTCCAGACACAGATCACACGGCTCACATGATTGTAGTCTTCGTCAGAGTCGGACTCCGCGAAATCTGTTACTTGACAAGTTCATTGAGAAAATGCAGATCGACACAGCAAACATCATTTCTTGTTTGTTGGTGGCAACTGCAGGTGTATGCCCCCAATTATTGAGCGTGAGAGCCGTCCGCAAACGGCGGACAGCGAGCCCTCCTGGAAAGTTCGTCAGCAGCTCTTGATAGGCAGTGGATCAGTGAGCGATAAAAAGGAAGAAAGAAACCAAGGCGAAGCACTACCAGTGCAATGGGTTCTCGGCAGGTGTTTCTCCTGCTTCTGGCGCTCGTCGCCAATGCCCTAGCCATTCAAAGGATCCCCCTCGTCAAGGTCACCCATGAGAGGAACTCCTACAAGCCGAAGGCTATCGCCGAGCACCTCAAGGCCAAGTACATCCCCGGCTATGTGATCGATCAAAAGGGCTTCAACGAGGGTCTTTCGGACTACACAAATGTGAGAACAACTTCTTTTAACATTATCTTACATTAGGCCCAATACTACGGCCCGGTTACCATTGGTACGCCGCCGCAGAACTTCAAGATCCTCTTCGATACCGGCTCTTCGAACCTCTGGGTGCCATGCTCGGACTGCCCAATCACGAACCTCGCGTGTGACTTGCACGCCAAGTTCAACTGCGGAAAGTCGACGACCTGTACGGCTACTGGAGCACCCTTCGAGATCCAATACGGCTCGGGTTCAATGAGCGGTGTTGTCGACCAGGACGTGGTCTGCTTCGGCAGCGCCACCTCGGGCTGGTGCACGGACCAGACACAGGGCTTTGCATGTGCTGAGGAGGAGCCTGGGTTGTCCTTTGTGGCTGCTCAGTTCGACGGTATTCTCGGCATGGGCTTCGACACCATCTCTGTCAACGGCATTCCTCAGCCGATGGACCAAATTTACAATCAATCGATTTGTGCCAACAAGCTGTTCGCCTTCTGGCTCAACCGCGATTTGGATGACAACACTGTCGGCGGCGAGCTCACGCTCTGCGACACAGATCCCGCACACTATGTGGTAAGAGTCTTGACGGGTATCTTTCTTGCTTTTTCTGCAGCCGAGGAGCGGCTGACCCTTCCTGGGGACCCGGGTTATCAGCCGCACCCTGGGGCCTGGGAATGTGGAGTTTGTGACTTTGAGACGTTTTTCAGGAGCCAATCACGTACGTTCCGCTGAGGTCGGACGATTATTGGCGCATCACGCTCTCCGGACTCACCGTCGGAAGCACTCAAATCGTGTCGGCTGATGTTTCGGCTATTGTTGACACTGGAACGTCGCTCCTCACTGGTCCGACAGATGCTGTTCAGCAGGTTCGTATGGGTTAGCTGCTTGACGTGGACATTGCAGATCCAAGCAATCCTCGGCGGCTTCGAGATCGTCCAGGGCGAGTATGAGATCAACTGCAACAAGATCCCGACGCTGCCCGACATTGTCTTCACGATCGGCGGCACACCGTTCACGCTCCAAGGAAAGGACTACGTGCTGAAGATCACCCAGCAGGGCGTCTCCGTCTGCATCTCCGGCTTCATGGCTCTCGACGTCTCGCCGCCAAATGGTCCACTTTGGATCCTCGGCGACGTCTTCATTGGCAGGTTCGAGAGTTATTGAGTTCAACCTCTGATTTCTAGGTTCTACACAGTCTTCGACACCGGAAACGACCGAGTCGGATTCGCGACGGCAAAGAAGCAGTAAACACTGTGTCACGCAAACTGTCGAACTTATTTTGTTTGTCTGCTCTACGAGAGAAGCACAAACAAGAGGTCATCACAAATACTCGAAGAGGCATATAAGCACTTAGACCCACAATAAGAGTGGGAGTTCAACGAGCAGTACTAAGTCTTTGGCGTTCTCAGATTAATTTGTTCTTGCCATAATGAGATTCAGCAAAAACTCCTCGCTGCCACTTCAACCAAGAACTAGGCAAATAGTTTACTCAGACATCAAATAAGAAAACAAAGCATCAGCACCGGTAAAGCACTTGAGAGATCGAGACCGGAATTAATTGTCGATTATTCAGCGCCTCCTCCTTCGGTTGAAGCAGTCACGGGTCTCACCCTTGAACTTTCCACTCAACTCGATGGTTCCGGCATCATAAAAGCGCTGTGGCTGTGGGCCGTTTGTGATGTAGGAGCTGGGCAGGTCGATGGTGACGCGGCGTTGGCATGGGAACCAATCGTCACAGTCGTGGTAGATGTTCAGCTTCGGTTCAATTGGTGTGATCTCGTCAGTAGAGCCGCTGAGTTGGAAGTGACCAGATGAGTCCGTGCTGCCTGCTTCGAGCAAGTCGTCCATGTCAGCTGAAAGTCAAGTTCTCAATGAATGAAAGAACGCGTCTAATACGGAATAAACTAGAATCACAGAAACTCGAAACTCACTATCATCCTCATCGTAGAGCTTGACCTTGACTCCCGAAGCCGGCTGCCCATCACAGAGGAGCACTCCGCGAACACCAGCCGATTGCTCGAATCCAATAAGACCATGAGCATAGGCCACGAGGGCGCAAAGAATAACTAGAGAACGCATCGTGAAATTCTTCTGAGAATGCAGGTGGTTCTCCGGGTTTTATAGGCGTCAGCGGTTGGCTCATCGCGAGACGTACATACTTGACCCAGGAGGAAGGGGAAGTCTTGTGATGAGCCGAAACCGGTTAGATGCTCAACGATCAGCCACGTCAGTATTTAGTTTTCGGTGAAGTCTCGTCGGCACGCGCCGGAAATGACTCACCGTCTACTTCGTCTTGTTTGTGTTGCTCTCATTGTCAGTTCACACGATCTTATTTTGGTCCCGTCATTTCAAGTGTTGCCATAAACAGAGAAGAAAATTCGCGAAATTCACTACTGGCATGGAGATGCACGTCTTTTACTATGAGGCAGTTTCTTCGAGTTTGGATCGACATCGCAAACATCTTCAGTAGGAAGAAGGAAGAATTTGCCAGTGACGGCTTCCTTGTTCATATTCAGCGGGGTATCGAACATTCACGGACATAACTAGTGAGAGACTTTCCTCTTAGCACCACCTTAATTCGCAATTTTTCCACTTCTTCCCACTTCGCAAGTCACGAACGATATTTCTTTAGCACTTCGTTAAAAGCGCGAGAAGCTGTGCCGGCCGAGCTGACACGCAGATGCGTGATTGGCGTTTCTTTCCTGGCGCTCGCCTGCTCCTCGCCTCGCCTGCTGTTTGTAGTTTGTCGCGGGCGCGGCGCTAACCTTGCGTGGCATTCCAATTGATTTCCTACGAAATCACCAAAATGTTTGCGCGCCACGACGCCTTATTTGAACTTCAAGCCTCTTTTAGTCCTCAAACCTGTTTTGCATTTGCTTCTAAACCGACATTTCTTGCAGAATACCGAATGGAGAACCTCGGCGTCATCACAAACGTCGAGGACGCGCAATTCAAACGCGTCTATGTGGTTTGGTGCTCACAAACGCGCTCCGACCACGAGCTGGTCGTCTCGGATCCCAAAAAATATGAAGGGTTGGATGCATCTGCAGCTTTTCACGTCATAAAAACTTCAGGCTCCGAAGAGGATCATGGATTCAATGGTCGGGAACCGATCGGCAAATCACCGGCGACTTTGAACTAGCTCAACCGCTCTTTGAACCGGGAGTCAATGCGATGAACAGCGGGATCGTCGTGAGTTTCTCGTAGAACTAAAAGATGATTCCTGCAGCTTCACGCCAAGGTTGTCTTTCCGTCATTCTACCAAGAACCTGGAAAGACCCTCAAAGCCTTCAATCCGATTCTCGGTCCCATTTTCGTGCCGGAAGAGTGCTCGGAGAAGGCGCAACTTGATTCCACCATCTACAAAATTGAAATTGAAAGGTTTCGCTTTATAATGCTGATTTATTCACAACAAAACTTCAGGTGCTCGCCTCGTGACGAGAGTCAATTGAAACTGGAAGGTCACAGCATCGCCTGGAAGGCCGTCGACTCGCCCTTCAAGCCTGTTGAGATGACGGCGGACGAGAAGGACGAGCTGAAAAACATGGTTTTGTTCGACGTCTTACCATTCTCATTTCAACAATTTCAGTTAACAAAAGCTAAAAATGTTCGGCCTGCATCGCCGCCTCGGCCGCGTTCACCGCGGGCCGGTCCATCAGGAATAGCTCCCAGGCGAAATCCTGGTTATGTTTCAAAGCAAGATGTGAAAGCGATGCGTGACTCGGTTTGTTCTTCAGCTCCTTCTCGAAAACTCTTCTTCGTTTTTAGTATCGTGAAATGTACACGGGACTTCTTCTCTCGAAAGAACCGAACACAAATCGAGGTATTGCTTGGACCCGCGAGGGAGAGGTGACGGTCGACCAGTGCCTTGTCCACGCCCAGAGTCAGACCGTCAACGTTGGCGATTTCTTCACTTGTCGGCTTCAGTAGGCTTTTCCACATGCGAAAAGACGTTTCAGACCGCTGAGCGTTCGTGGCAAGTACTTGCTCAACGTGCAGAAGATTGTTTCCGTCGACCCGAAGGATCTTGATGTGAGAGTTGAACATCCAAAGAATTCAAAAATGCCGCAAGTCAAGGTTGGTTTCGTGAGTTTCAAGAAACTTCGACCTTCAGGTTCGCTTCGAGTTGCGGATGCGTCAAGACGACCTCGAAACGGCGGGCTCCTACTACGTCCTTGCTCACCCGCTTTTTCATAATCTTGCCTTGCCCAAGGACAAGATCACGGGTCAACATTTTGAGCGACGGTTTGTATCGCTGCTGTTCTTTTACTTTCCTCAGATTGGAAACGACGGTCGAGTACATGAGCACAACTCTGAAGTTGCCCTACGCGGAGCTTGTCTACTGGCGAGTAATTGCCATAAACATCCTTGCCGATGATGCGAACGTGGTTTGTGGCACTTTTCTCTTTGAAGGTCCAATTTCAGACCTACGGAAAAATGCCGGCAAAGCCGGCGGAAGAGGAAGATGATTACTCGGACAGCGATGATGACGATACTGTCAAGCGAGAGCTACAGTCGATGAACTACGAGACGGCTCGCCGGCTTCCAGGCGCCACGCGCCGCGACCCGCTTCCCAATCCGAACCCGCCACCTCCGCCGCCCACCGTCGCTCCGCCTCCGGGTATCAAGGTCCCACAGCCACCACCCGGTCTAGGTCCACGTCGTCAGCCTTCGCCGCCGCCAAGCTGTTTGTGTTCAGTGAGAATATTCACAAACGATTTTAGACCATAGTAACCGTCCGGATTCGAGAAATTCAAATCTCTCGAACAACAACGCGGGCAATCCCACACGCTTCAGTGGCCCTCAACGCAGTGGCACCGTGTTTGGCGTGGGCTATAGCGAGGGTGGAGGCTTCGGAGCCGCCAGGGAAACGCCAGTGACAAGGGAGGCGCCGGTCTACCGCGACGAGCCTGCCTTCCGACCGCCGCCGAAGTCGCAATCCCCACCCCCGCTTCAGGTTAGCCTTCAAACTACAAAATGAAACGACTATTGTGTTATAGAGAGAAGCAAGGCCATACTTTGAGCGAGCACTGGGCATTGTTGCTCGAGTGGACACCGCTGAGGACTACATCGTCTTTGCGCCCGATCTGCCGCAGAGTCGTCCTTTCGGCTTCTTAAACACGCGGTATGCAAGTTTTAATTTTAAATAGTTCAATCTTTGCAGTCAGCTCCTCGAACCCGGTGAGACGATCAGGTTCGATGCGAATCGTGATGGTCAAAACCACTTCAATATCGTGAAATGGGAGCATAGCCGAGAAAGACCCTTCGATGTGATTACCAACGCCAACTACGCAGTGGTGAGTTCATGCGCTTGCTGATTTTCTCTGCAACTGTTGCTACTGACAATGAGCTAGAGAATTTCTTAACAAACTTGGTTCCAGCTGGAAGTAACAGCGAATTGCACGGAACTGGATGAGGATCTCGACGGACGAGCGCTCGTCAAAGTGCCTGAACTCGGCTTCTGCATGCTACCCAATTTGATTCCGATCTCTGAAGGAGGTGAGGCTTATCAAAACAAAAAGAGGCCTTCAAAATCGTTTAGGTGTAGTGCGCGGAGATATGATGCAGAGCAAGTTCACGGAGGCCCCGACGCGCCGGGTCTTCGTCTCACTCACCGAGGATCGCCGACTTGAGTTCCTTTGGAAGGTCGTCGCCGTCTCTCTACCGCGTCCCTCACCACCACCAGCGGCGCCTTCTCCACCGGTTCGTCTCAGGGAAAATTTGAAAAAAAATGATCTTTAGATTTCCCAAGCTTCGTCGCGAGTCAGCGCACCGGCTCCGGCTATTGTGGACGACTACGAAGATCTTGGTAACTTCGGTCTTTATGGATAACCTTTCTTTAGGAAAACGTGTGGTGGAAGATCTTCGCTTCATTGCAAGTCACGATCGAAAGCAAGCGGCGGCTCTTCGACGCGACATCGTTCGTCTTCTTGAAGATGCTCGCTTCCAAGTTTCGAGCTCTCTCCTTTAGTGGAACATTCCAAGTTTTCTTGACGAACAATGCAATATGGGCTTCTTTTATCTCTCTTGCCTTGTGAAATCGGCCCGCCGGTGGTTTTATTCTTCATTTCGCCGACAATTTCACCCCATCGTTGCGTTAAATTGGGAAAAAACTGTGTCACTTTGTTCTTGCTTTCTGTGTCAAGATGTGTCTCGAATAAAATCATGTTGAAACTCCGATTGCGAGATCGGAAAACATGTGCTTGAATATAGGGCCCATCATCATTATTCTCCGTCAGCCTGACCGAGCGTTGGAGGGGCCACTCAGACAAACTCAGCGGAATCCTACAGGAGGAAATGGGAAGTTAGTGGGATAAAGCGCAAGTCCTACGTTTTTCGGGAAGTCCTGCAGGAGTTGAGCTTTTTAAACTTGAATTATGGGCTAAAAAGGGAGGATTCCGAGACAAACGAGTGAGCTACGACAGCAACTTGTGTGCTAGGCGCCTCCTACAATGGAGATGCGCCTGCACGTTCGCAGAAGCGAAAGGGATGATCTGCGCTCCGCTCCAACAATTGTTTCATGTCCAACACCACGGGCTATTGTTCGCACGGGTCGGCGGCCCTTGGAGCGACCGCCACTCAGCACTCTCTCAGATACTTCCGCCTAACTTTGTCCTATCTCTTAGAGGACATCCTCTAAAAATCTCTCGGACTTCGCTGAGTTTGTCTGAGCCGCGGCCAGACTCTTCGTTCCGCACTTTTTGTCAGTCGATCTTCATGATGCAATTTAAATTTTCTTTTATCGACCAACATAAAAAAGCAAAAAAAGTGACATGAAGGTGCATCACCGTTTACTACCTCGACGTTGCATGACGTTCAAGAAATGGCGTCGCGCGCTCAGAGACAGCAGCCCACTCGTGTAATTCTTCGGGCCTAAGGTTGGGAAATTCTTCTGCTGTTCACGGAGTTGGGTTGCTCTTCTCGGTGCTAGCGGTGTAGCGGTGGCGTCGGCCAGCCCCTCGCCCTTTTCCTCAAGCAGATCCCGCTCATCGTCGAGCGGTCACTCTACAGCATCGTCAGGGCCAGGGGAGTCAGAGCTGACCTCTCGCACATCGACTCCAAGGCACAGTCGTCTTTCTACTAAACAAAGTCACACCGCCCCGCAGGAACTCAGGAACTCGCCGATTCCATTTTAGCCTACTTGTTCTAGTTTCCCTTGTTGCAGAAATAAGCTCGTTCGATGACAAGACAATACACTTCTTTCACTGTCCTTTCTTGCAGGGATGGGCTTGAAGACGCCCGAATATTTGGATTTTCGGTGAAGCAAGAGGGGTTCGAGGGAGAGAAAAATAACCCGCGTCGATGAGAGTCGCTATAAGAAAAAAGAGGAGAAGAAGATGGTGGAAAGGGGAGTGGTCACACTTTCTGAATGCGAGACGACTCTGTGTTCAGGTAGCGGGAGGACCGATACACCTATCAAAACCAGCCGGAAAAGTGGACGAGGAGCCTCGATGACCTTGGGGTGAGACTCCTTATAAAGCTGTTCCGACTTCTCGTTTGCACTTCTTCAGTCTTTATAAGACAGTGGGACGATTTGACTTGTTTTTAGATGCGACGACTTGGTCTGCTCCAGGCTCTCATCGCTACTTGCTGGGCTGGAAAGGTTTTGCTTTCTTGCCATAAATGCATTTGAGCCAATTTAGCTCACCCCGAAGGACGCGGCTGACCAAATCCTTCCAACCCTTGATACGTCACAAAATCCTTGCAAGAACTTCCATGATTTTGCTTGTGGGAAGGAGACACCCAAAATGGTTTTCCACGATTGGAACTCTGTCGACAAGCAGCTCGATGGTTCGTTTTATCTAAATGCCCATATCTTCCAGAGCTTCTCTTCGACCCGAAGCCCACACTCTCTAACGGAATCAACAAAGTGAAGCAACTCTATGCGGCTTGCAAGAAGGCCGATGCAGATCGTGAGAAACACAGACAAGCCGGGAACTCGGAGGAAGTTAAGGCTGAAGCGCTGAAGAATGAGATCCTTGCTGGCATCAAGGTGACTTTCTACTCACTTCAACAGCTTCCAATTCAGAGTATTGGCCCGTGGCCTCTGCTGGAAGGGGAAAAATGGAACCGGGCATCCTTCGACTTGACGAAGTGGCTCGCCTCTACTCAGCGTTTCATTCCCGGAGGCTATCAGCCGCCTCTCATCGGTTACAGCTTTTATCAAGTCGGCTTTCATGACAATGAACCGAATCTGGAAATTCGTGGAAGCTTCTGGCATGCCATCTATCACTTGTCTGAAAGTGATTTAAAATGGAATGCGGCTGATGATAAGAAGGAGATCGAGAAGGCTGTAAGTCTGAGGAGCACATTAATACAGTTTCAGCTGACCAAAATCCTTGCTCGTATACCTCATGATAAGGCCGTCGTGGCTAAGGACGTCGAGGAACTTGTCAAGCTCGACGAGAAGCTGGCTCGAGTCTACAAGTCAACTGTAGAAAGAAATGAGAAACTCAATGGAATTGGGGGCCTGAAGGAGCTCATTCCTATTGTGAGACTTGATAGGGAGAAAAGACCCTTCAGATCGATTATGACCAATATTTCCGCACCGTGGCCCCATCTGCTAACTATGAATACCTCAAGAAGGCGCCGATTAGAACCAATCACTCCTTGTTGAAGAAACTGAACGACTTGCTGAAGTCAACAGAGCCTCGCGTCCTTGCCAACTACATCATTCTCCGTTTTCTTGTGGATGGTGTTGTAGCAAGGAACGATCATAACGGTGGATATACCTGCAAGACGATTCTTGAACAGAAAACGGGTACAACTCTCGCGCAGAGTGCTCTCTTTATGAGGAAGTACTTCAACAAGGTTTCTGTAATTGCAAAAGATAAAATCTCTAGGAGGACAAACCAGAGCTCGGCGACATCATCGAAAACACGAAGACAGCCGCCATCGCAAGCATTAAGAAGAAGAAGCTCGACGCGGGCACCAAGGCCAAGGCCATTGCCAAGATCAAGAAACTGACTGCGAACTACGGCGATGCTGCTGTTCTCTTCGACGACAAGGCCATTGATGCCTATTATGACGACGTAAGCGGTTTTTGTGAGAAGTGAGAAGGTTCAGTGGAAGCTAGAGCCTGGAGCATCGGCAGAGGTCCTCGATCGTAGTCTTGACGAATGGTCCAATCGGCGACAGTTCAACATCTACAGAGCAAAGAATGAGGATGACTTCGAAGTCCTGGAAGCGGCCACGACGCAATCGTCCTTCAACCTCTACTACACTTCACTTTGTTTGGACGCCTTTCTTTGTTATAATGATTCTCTTTTTAGCCCTCCCAACTGGTGTTGTTGTCGCCTCACTCTTCAACAACGAGCTTCCAAAGTTTGAATTGCTTCGTTAAGAGGAAGATGCAATTTAGGAGTCTGAATTACGCTCGAATTGGGGTGATTGTGGCTGATGCTATCATTCAAGGCTTCCGCACTCGCGGCGGCGTGAGTTACAGTGCTTTGTCGAAGATTTTTTTTCAGACTGCAAAGAATGAATGAACTTTTAGGAAATCGACGAACATCGCAAGCGCCGAAGTTTGCCGGATTTTTACAACGCTGTGTTTGAAAGAGACGCGTGGTCTGATGGTGTCAAGTTGGCTTCTTCGGTTTGGAAAAAAACAATAGATCGTCTGTTGGTTGTAGGCCTACCAATCCTACGTGATGAAGCACGGAGTGGAGAAGCCGCTGCCGGGTCTCGAGAAGTACAACAACGAGCAGATCTTCTTCATGGCATATGCGCAGGTGAGGTTGATGCGTGACAATAAATCTCTTCAGAGCAAATGCGCGCCTAAGGTAGACCCGTCATATGAGAGGGCAAAAGAGGCAATCAACGACGTGAGCAAGTCGACTCTTGCTCTTACGAAAGTTTTAGCAATTGACTGCTTTTGCCGACTTCACGAAGGCATTCTCTTGTTGAAAGCGAAGCCAGAAGCTCTCTAGTTTTCTTTAATTCATTTATGCTTAGAAACGAATTTTATTCTCTTTTTATTCCCTTTCATTTTTAGATATTTCTCGGTGATGGGATAAAGGGGAATCGGTCGATGACAAATAGTTCGGAAGACGTCTTTTCGTTTTCCACAGTCTCTTTAACTGAAGCCGTATCCTCGGTAGAGGACGAAGTTTTTCTTTGTGACTACGATCTGTCCTTTTGTCGTGGATGACGTGGCGATATTCGACCAGTCTTATGATAGCTGTAATTTGCAACAACATTAATGAGTCCGGCCCACCGTGAAACAATCTTTGAAACGCAGCCATGCGAGATTCGAAAATCCTTGGTGATAGTGCTTATGTTTGATCCTCCAAGGTGCTTCTCCACAATAAGTCGACGCTCCTCAATACCAAGAGGCCGTCTTGGTAGATAATGTCGACCAAATACGTTCTTTGGTTTTGCTAAGAAAACCAATGAATATCCAAATGCGGAAGCGATTTAACTTACCATCTCTCTTTTGTTTTCGACGATCGACAGACGACATGCTTTAATGGAGCTTGTGAAAAAAAAACAAATGGTTAATGGCGCTAAAACAGCAATTGAATGGTCGATATGTAGTTTGGGGCAGTTAGACGAGCAGCGCAAGACAAGATGGAGCCAGATTTCAGCGGATTCGACAAATGTCCCTTCGAAGCGCGTAAGGCAGGTCGTCGGCGATGAGACACGCAAGCTGTGGAAGAACACGCTCGCTATTTGACCAGCACTTTTGATTTTTTTCCCCATAAAAAACATCACTCAATTTTCTCTTGAGCTGCAGATTGTAGCATTTTGAAAAGTGGATAAAAAGGACTTGTTTTATCCTTCAGTGGGTAAAGGTGCCGAAGAGTAAACATGGATGAAGGCAGTCACAACGGTGATGAAAATGACGAAGTAGGTTTTAATTACTGCGCGGCTGTTTGAGGGATTGAAGATCTCGAATGAAATCCGAAAGCGATCCAGCTGGCCTGCGCTGAGAAGTTTCAATTGGAACCTTCCGCCTTCTTTGAAGGTGACAATCGTATCGTTGGCCATACCGTCAAGTCTGAAACATTCCTCTTTTACACTTCAAACATCACAGACCGAATGCTTCCTCCTCCATCGACAAGAAGGCGAACGCGAGTTGCAGTGGATGTTAACATGTGATGAATCCTGAAAGTAATCGCGCCTTCAGCGACGACATCGGGGAAAGTCGGTCGCATGTCGGAGGCAAGCAGAACGGCGACAAAGTCATCTAGCACCCATTCGTTACAGATTGCTGGCTGTGCATCGGACTCGACTGAAACATCACGTTGCCTTGTTGCCGTCATGCTTACCGTCACTAGCAAAGGTGATGCTAAGGTTATGATTGGCTTCCACGTTCACTTCGATCATGTGCCATGGCAGGGCAATGAAACCAGTCGAACGCATGATTTCTCTGTGAATGGTTTCACCTTGGGAAATAGCCAACGAGGTTATGTTGATTGCCGCTAGGTCAGAAGCGCCAAATGCTCGAATAGTCATTGTTATCTCATCCAGGTCACTTAGTTGCGGCGAGTAGAAACCTAGTCGCGGCTGAAATGACTTGGTTCGAGCGGCCAAGACAAAGTGATCAGTTCGTCCGCAGGGTCGAGTAAGCATTTCGTCGGCGTAAATTATGTCAGGAGGAGTTTTCTTGTCTGCAAACACACAGCCTCAATATTTGCCTCCAACACCTAAGCTATGTACCTGAAACTGAAAAGACTAGGAGATGAGGCGACGAAGGAGCAGATTTGGTTGCAGCATTACGCAGTACAGACAACGAGCCTTCCTTCATCGAGAATGTTCGCGATGCAGCACTGTCAGCATGCCGCTGAACATCCATTGGATCGTGCAGCCTGAACACGAAATTTTCCTCTTCCAAAACGCTCACGTGAAAAGCGGGTCTTCAAGAGTGTTGTAGACAATGAACTGATTTCCCAGTAAAATTGGCCGAGAATACGGCGGTTGAGGATCTTTGAAAAGTTGGACAAAGTGGACGTGCAGGAATGTCTTTGCTTCTGATGCGCCAGCGGTGAATTTGAGTGCTAGGCCAAAGGGCCAAGCGGCAGTCGACATTGCCCACGAAAGGCTCAATGCCATCATTTGACTTTCGTGCACTATGATACCTTAATGGGAACTTTTTTTAGACTGATTCGGACCCACCATTGATTTCGATAAGGCTAATAAAGCCGATCGTGTACTGAAACGCCTGCAAATCCTGCGCTTCAACAGGCGTAACGAAGCGAATCTCCACGTCTCCTTCAATAAAGTGTTCATCTAAATGGCCAGGGTCAGTCGTATTTGATGTTCCTCTAAAGAGAATTACCAATCATCTGGTTAACAAGAGACTCACTCGAAGAAAAGCTTGCCACTATTTGAAGACAGAGATAAATTTGCGTTGTTGAACAAATTCCACGCAATAATAACGTGCACTCGCCCCGTTGCGTTTCGCTAAATCGCGAGAAACTGACAGTAGGCAATCAGGAATGTCAAGAAGGGCATAGTAAAAGCAAGCAGAACCTTCCAAGTGCATGTCAGAGCAAGGCACGGTGTGGTGCGCGTGTTGAATGTGGACTTCGCCGTGCCCGGAATGTAGATCGAAGTGTCCCACTCATTGCTCAACACGCCGAATGACTCACTCCACTGATTACAGTCACAGTCTAAATGTTTAGCCACTCAGCAGCTACGCCAGACTTGTCATGGTAAGAACAAATTCCGGCCCGCCACTCGCTTCTACAGGATCCGTTTCGAAGCGAATTTCCACTTTCGAACGCGCCACTGCCGTGTCGTGTCTGAAAGCTTCTCAGGTTCTCATGTTTCTTTCTTACTCGGAAAGCGAAGCTTCATCAACCAAAATCTCGAAAATGTCGCCGGGCGCCACACCATAGAACTCGTTCTCTACATACAGTAAGCAGTTGTCTGGGATTCGAATTGTCCAGTGGCACTTCTACAACGGGCCACATCTTTTCAAGTTAAACTAGACTCGCCTGATTCGGCAAATAAGGATCACGTTGATCGCCCGTGAACAACGGTCGGTACACGAGGCGTCCCATCGCCCAGGTTAAAGTTTCACCCTCAAACAATTGGTAGGCGCAGCGAGTGCTTATTGTTTCTAAAGTCTCACTTCTTTCATTCTCCCTTCAAAGGCCTTTTGCATCAACGATCAAAGCACTTCACCAAAATAATGGAAAAGACACACACCTTCTTGTTCGTATGCAAAAAATCGCATGAAAATGACTGCTTCAAAGAGGTCTGGCAAAGCATTGTAGGTGATTTCGAGTGGATATTGAGAAAAGTCGTGGCCTTCAAGGAACGATTGTTGGGATTGATTAGGCTTGCTGAAGATGAAATCAAAATCAAAAAGTCGAAGCATTTTCGCCTACTCGAGATGAAAGAGAAGGGTCTCGTTGTAGCTCATATCAAGGCCGAAGTTGGCATCCGAACTACGCATGCTCATCGACGTTACTTCAACGTCGACACGCAGCGCATTGCCGTGCTTAGTCCGGAAACTCCACTTACAAGTTGGCAAGCCTTTCGAATCGTTTGAACGATTCTCGCTGAAATAGTCTTCACAGCAAATTAAAGTTATACCTTCGTCTTAAGCGCTGTGTAACTTGAGCGGCCACTACAAAATCCTGATGCAGCTCGAGGAACTGATCAGCTGGGGCGACTTCGAAGCAGTCGGGTTGGCTGTCTGCAAGATAAACTCAAAGAACAAGAAGAGTCTTGCCATATGCATGAACGATGACGTGAAAAGCGTTGTAGGAATTCATGGTGGCGTCAGCCATTGCCATCATGACCACACCTGTATCTCCCAAGCAATGAGCAACATCGAGATCACTGCGCGCGGGATGAAATATGATGTGAACAAATTCTAGTCTGAATTTTGCATTGCAAAGATTTTTTCGACCAAATTACAAACCTGTATGACTCGCAGATAACAACAAAATAGCCTTGCATATTGCCTTCGATGTAAATGAAATCAATGTACGTGAAGCTTGACTAACAAAAAGATTAAGAACTCTAGTCCACCAACCGCAATGTTGACCTGACAAGTGTATTCCTCGTCCAACGAAACGGTTTGGGGGTAATTCGGACTGTAGATGTGCAGAAGCGGGTCAGACATCGCGATAGAGTCCATGTCAGAAGTGCAGACAATCTTTGCCACTGACGCAATTTTGGTTGCAAACGAAGAGAGGAGAAAGAGGAGAGCCCAGTCCATCACGCCAATCCGCCAATCACTCTGTGCCCATTTCCGCCCTTCATGAGCAAAAGCACGTTATGCAGAGCCTCTTAGATGTACCCGCTTTATCAGTCATGAGAATCAGATTCTGACATCACGGGCAAAGCCTGAAGACTGCCAAGCCTCGGCTGATCGGTGCAATCAAGACGCGGCACGGCCGTGTAATGCAGCACAAAGTTGTCGGTTGAAGAGAGCTCGTCATGAACGAGACTAAATCGTGTTGTCACTTCTTCAGGTCCGCAGAAGGCTGGCAAGGCATAACCCGAATACGTTTCGTCAATTCTAAACTTGATATAAACAAAAGCGGAAGGCTACCGTGCTTCGTAGGTCCAGTTGCCTGCTTCTCCACGAATAGCCAAGGAAGTACCATTCAGGCGGACGAACAATATCTGGAAGACGACAGCAACGCGTGTTTCAAGGTCAACGAAGCGGGTCTTCATGCATGCGTCTGTTGCCTGAGTCGACCAGTAACCATCGTCGTTCAGATTCAAACGAATCGTCGAAAGAGCTGTAAGTAGCGTTTATGAAAACGTTTTCCCTGTTCTTACTTCTAAATGCAATCAAGAAATCGAGGTGCGAGCGCGCGTGAATCGTTATCATATTCGCTGCGATGTAATAGTAAAGCTGTTTTTCCGCCGTCCTCTCGGATTGACACCTATATTGACTCACTCCGAAACACATTGACAGAGTTCCACTACACGGCACCTGTACTCAATGTTTGTCATCACACTGAAAGATTCGTTGTAGACGAGCTGCGGCATGAGTTGTTGATAACGGCAGTTTTGCATCGCTGATGTCTAGCAAGTTTCGAGTTGTTTGAGAATTACTCTCACCAAAAGTGGATACAAAATGAAGCCATGCCTTGTAGCATCCGGCTGCTCGCCATCAAGAAGCGGCGCAAAAATGCGCTGCTCCCCACGAGCCATGCTGATCGACGCGTGATTATCAACGAAACTCACGCTATGTTCTGAGTGCTTGTCTTGTGCTGAAGTATCGAATCATGCTCAAAGCAGAAAGTGCAAAAACTAACGACCAACATCCAGCAGGAAATAGGCGGAACATGGGAAATCCCACACTGTCGCACCGTCAACAAACGTTAGCGTATTCATCGAAAGGACCATTGTCATTGGATTTTCGGAAAAGCTACAAAGTGTTATGTTTGCTGTTTAGTAGAATAGAAAAACCTGCCAATATCCCGAGCACCCAGTTCAGGCGGACCGTCCAAAATCCGCATATCAGCTGTCATGGGGTCGGTTGGAAGCCCCAATGCAGTCAGGAAGATCGCTTCCTCTTCACCGAGATTTGTGTGAAAAGTGTGAACGACTCCGCGCTCTTCAATAGTGCGAAGTCGCAATATTCCTTGCCTTATTGGAGGGCTAAGAAGATGGCTGGCCGTTGAAATTGGGAATCCCATTGCCACAAATGTCTCGTCTGATTAAAATGTGCATGCGGCAAGTTCTAACGAACTAATTGAGATTGTTGTCAGAGTTGGCCACACTTTGTTTAAAGCCACACCATCATGCAGGCGAATACTGGATGTGTTGAGTTGAAGCCGAAGTTCTGTGGTGACGAAGACGAATCTTCTGTCCTGGATTAGGAAGGGGCATTTGTTCTTGCAGTCGGCCGGATTTCTAGTCAATATCCTGCAGAGAATTAAAAAAGAAATGAAGAAACTTGATTTCCTCAAAGTCTGGAGCTACTGAAACGGTCAACACATCACCAGGCAAGAGGTTGTAGTGGATTCTGGCTTCGAATGGCTGGGGTGTCGATTGAGTCAACTGAACAACCTCGTGAGCAAAGCAAAAACACACCAGGATTTGCATTTGTGTCTCCGGGAAGTGGAAAGCATCTTCAAATGGATAATTATCCACTTGTGGATTCGTTTCCCCGATGGTTCCAGTCAAATCATAAGAAGTCTCCAAGACCACTGCAATTGGAACAATAACTCTTCACTGCACCACAACGAACACAGCGCATTGATGAGGAGAGAAACGCCACCGAGTTCACCCTCTTCATCTGTTTCAAGGTGAATCTCCAGGACTTCGTTAGGCTCCAGAAAAACGGTCAACCGCCGATGAACTCTGCAATAAAATATCTTCGCCCAAACAGCACGGACCGAAAATTGGTCAACGTTCCAGTGGAAATGGTTAAAGAGTCTCCAGCTTCCATTTGAATGCTTACGATTCGAAGCGCCAATTGCCCATCAGGCCAGCTCGTGTGCATTCGCCAAGTGCAATTCTGGAAACAAAGGAAGTTCAATTCGTTTTCGAAGTCGACCTGATTCGGCAGGATTCGAGCCGGTTCCACACTTCCACTTGGAACCAACGGCTCGGCTACAAAGCCGTGAGTGAACGTCAAGGGCAGCTCGCCATTGGGAAGCGTGTAATTGCATGTTCTTTGGTCTGAAAATAAGTCAGGAAAATTTCAGAAACCTTTTCTGATGTAAACGCTCACGAAGATGGTAAGAGTTGTCGAAATATGTTCAGCCACAATCAGCAATGGCTCAACTGTGAAATTCTCTGTTTCAAAACGCAGCACTGCTCCGGGCATATCCAGCCACTCTCTGTTCAATGCTCTCCAGTGATGTGATTTTGAGTACTTACAAAGTTCTCAAAGTAGAGTTGCCTTTGCGAAACGAAATTCGCGCTTGTGGTTTGAGCCTCGGCGCATCTACAGATATGCTGACCTTCACGTGTTCTTCTTTAATGGTGACGACTGACCAACTACATGCAGCAGCCGCAATACTAAACGCGATTGATGTTTGAATGGGGTTTTCATACCCGCCGAGGACGCCAACGATTCTCCTTTGAATACCACTTTGACGTTCAAAAGAAATGGCGCCAGCGTTCAAGCATTGCTTGTCCAAAGAAGGATCTGAAGATCATCTTCGAATTGGTTCCTATTTACCGTGTGTCATCACTTCTATATCCCATCCGGTCCAAACGCGTGACGGTGTATCTCCAGGATCAACGTCAAATTGAAGCTCCAAAACATCACAAGAGAAAACATTCAGTGGCTTCTGAGCATCACCTAACTCGCTGAAGAACGCGATGCTACATGGATTGAAGGCATAAGACTAACAGTTCGCCTGTGAGCACGGACGCTGGAGAACGATTAGTACAAGTGTAGATGACTGGATAAATGGATTGTGCCGACATTAGACCAAGAACTAGCTGATTGGCTGCATTCAGAGACTGAATGGACTGTTTGTGAGTTCGAAACCGAAACCGACCTCAATGCGAATAGAGCATTCAGCCAAAGCCAAGTGTCCCGCGTGATTGGGGAAGTTGAAGCTTCGAATTCGTACAATATCTTCGTTGGCCAGACTTGAAATGTTGAGGGAAGCAAATGGACAATGAAGAAAGGTTGTACGAGTTGAAGCCGTGTAGATGAGTTGGATAAAGACGATTGACCTCACCAGCCAATTGTTTGTGCTCATGAAGAAAGCTTTGAAAGAGAAACAAACATCCGAGGCGGTTATCATTCTGAAGACCCAAAAATCGACGTCGGGCCGTCGGGCACCCTAAGCTGCTTACCAAAAGCTTCAAATGGCATTAGGCATTGTGGCTGCGACCCAGTGACAGACAAGGAAGTGCGTCTCTCGACGTCGAACAGCTCAATTTGTTTTCCTCAGCATCGAGGGACGTGTGACGGTCTATTAAAATTTCTAAAAAAAGCGAGCCAAGCTCACGGAGTAGATGAAAAAATTGAAAACTAGACCTCCGCGGCGCGTTAATAATGAGAGAGTAAAGCCTTTGAAAGCGATGAACAGTCCTCAAGCGCATTGAAGTGAGTCCTCCAGCGTCTACGCTGAAAAGGGCTTACAAACCTAAAAATGGCACGTCGCCTATAAAGAACCGTCGACGTCCGCCCTCCTCCATTGCTTTCTTGCATCCAGCGTCTCCAAATCTATTTCTAGTTTCGAACGCTTTTTCACTAAAAACGGCATGTTACTGCCACTTATTCTCCCCTTTCTCGGCTTAGGACATCTAGCGTTTGCTGCTTCGGCCCAAGACGACAGCGCCAAGCTCAACGCTTACATTTCGCGGCAACCACCATCAAGCTCTTTGAGAATTCATTTCCTCTATGCTTTCCTGGTGACCACAAGTGAGGACGAAGAAGAGCTTCTTTTGAAGAGTCGCGATTCGACGTCGGATCATGAAATAATCGTGTACACACGCCTTGCCGAGAAGGAACCCGAAAAGGTCAATGTCACGTTTCGTTTCCCGAGCGAAAGCGGCGGTACAGTTGTCGTTGCGCCAAATTTCGACTACAGAGATGGAAATTGTTACGACGTCTTCTTTCCTCAAGACACATCATACGAGAAGATCGTCGCCACGACGCTAAAGCTGTTCGCCCACGAAAAGCATTACGAACGCCTCACAATTGCCCTCCAACAGTTTACCAAAGCATTTTTCGGGGTTCTCTCGACTTCCAAACCTATTCGTGCGGATAATCTCGTCTTTTTCTCAAACGAGGACGCATATCTGAAAGAACCGATGTTGCTCAAGCTTGTTAGGGCTGTCCAACCAGCGGATTTCTTTCTGGATACGTATTCTACGGTTTCTCTTTCCGATGCCTTCTTTCATGATTCGATTGTGAAGAATCTAACAAGATTGCGCATCCACAACCTTGAAACTGCTATCACGGACGATACGTTGGCAAACTTCAAGGCGAACGAGTTCTGCTTAGAGTCAGCAGACAACCTGGCGCAGAAAGGCGTTCGTCGCTGGCTGGAAGCAGTCGTCAACGGCGAGGCGGCGAGTCGCGAGCTTTACTTCTATCCTTCATTCAAGCCGGATCATCACTTGGTCGATGGATTGAACGCAACAGCAAGAGTAAACGGTGAGGACGACCCGGAATGGCTGGTAGACAGAAAGAACGCTTCTGAAGGTCTTAAATACGCGCTCATCTCTATACGCAAGGATATCAAACAGATTGATGATTCTCCATATTACTTCTGTGCCAAGGCAACGGCAGAATAGCCGTAGAAATCTCTTGCAAGTTGAATTGACTAAAATGTTGTACAAGAAGAGAAAGAGAGGAAAGTGATTTCATGAACAGACACAGACACTCGCTTGTGGACGATGTTTAAAGGACCTTGCCGGCCAACTTTTCAGTTTTGCGCTCTATACACCGTTCGATAGATCTCGTCGGGCCGACAAAGA
>JAQIXL010000613.1:0-27724 GCA_034700245.1 Poikilolaimus oxycercus | reverse complement strand
GACCAGTTGTCATGGGACCAGTTTCTGGGACCAGTTGTCATGGGACCAGTCGTCATGGGACCAGTTGTCATGACACCCTTCAAGCATCCCCTTTTGAGAACGTTTCGGATGTGTTTCGAGGCGTCCAATGTGTCATTCTGCAGCATTTTTTATGCAAGTTCCAGCGCCCATATAACAGGCCGATCATTAGGAGATGAGAGAGGCACACAACGCAGAGACAAAATAGTTCACTGCTTTACAGGTGATTGATTGGCATTGCAACTCTGTGATCTTAAGTGCGTCTCACCCTGCTCAAGACGCCTTTGATATGGTGACTCGACTTTGCCGTTTCTTACAAAGCTCTTTAAGTTAAAGAAACATATTCTCTTGAAGCGATCCTGGTCAGAAACAAACACGTTCCAAAGCAATTTGCGGCTATAAATTTTCAATAAAACTCTGCAATTCTGACGCTGAAATTAGTACTGATGAGAGTCAACGCCATTCCAACAGGTTGCGTTTGGCAAGAGTGGGAGATGAGACGCGCTTTGAGAGGGCCTATAAAGTCGCCTTCGACTTCTCACTCGTCGTATTCGGCGCAAGAATGAAGCACGTGACGAGTTCGTCGTTCATACTTACTTTCGCTCTGTTATTGCCATTCTCTAAAGCCGTGGAAGGAGCTGAAAAGGTGTACGGTTTCACCGTGCCCTGCGACCACAATACATGCCGAAAGGAGTGCTTGGAAACGGGAAAGGAAGATGTGAAGGGCGGAACGTGCGGCCCGGGAAATTCCGACCAACCGGAATGCAACTGCGATTGGAATCCCGGCGGTCGTCTTGGTTCTGATATACTTGAATAAATGTTGTAAGCAGATTTTTGCTTTCATTTTTGATTCATATTTGCAAGTCGATTTTGATTCATATTTGCACCGTCAATTGACAAAGCTTTGAAGCGGCAGGAGGGGGGGGCTTCTCGTGTTGCACAGATATTGTGACTGACAAAGACTGATCACACCATACTTCTGTGCATTGAAAATTTGGAAAATGTTTGAAATGCATGCATCATCATCCCGTTTAATGAAAGCTTTTTAGTTTGTTAGATAAGTTTTCATCGCGTTGAAAACGAATTTAAGTTGTGACTCGAAATGATTCCATGGTTGCTGATCCTGCAGAGTTTTGCCGAGAGACAACCAAAGACTTCCAGCTGGGCTTGCAAGGCTGAACGATACTCGGAACTGAAAACTTGTGTTTTTCTAAAACAAAATGGCGTACCTCGTGTTGTAATAGACAAAATATTGGGGGGTGTGCATAAGTCTTCTAACTTTTTTGACTTTTACCACTTCTTCATCGATTCTTTTGGGGGTTTCGCTACTGTCGTGTACGTCAGCCGAAGATACACGAGCATCCAAAGTTTGACGGGATTTGAGCCAATGCGCGCCACCTAAAAGCTCAAAAGTTCCAAACTCAAAACTGCCAGTCAGGATTTTTCAGAATTTCTGGAATTTTGCTGGAACAAACTGAGTAAGAGGTTTGGTCCCTTATCCCATGAGAGTATGATTGCGCTTCAAACCCGAATTTTTTTTGTCGATTTCCGCCGAAGATCTGAGCCCGGCAATTTGAAGCGAAATTTGCCCGGCTCGTGTACGGGGCAGAGCAAATTTATTATGCACAGACTTATGCACACCCCCCAATATTTTGTCTATTACAACACGACTTATGCACACCCCCAATAGTTGGACTTAGAAGACTTATGCACACCCCCAATAGTTGGACGCTACAGCCGCGTTCAAGAAAAGCCCGATGTAGGCCGCTATGATCATTTCTTGTTCTCGATTGTAGCTGAAGATGTAGGTTTTGCAAGGAGAACATTTTGCTAACCCAAATTTAGGAACGACATAATTGGCAGTAAGAGTGAGGAAGGAGCCGAAGAGGACCATCGACACGATGATGCAACATGAGCGAAGAGCTCGACGTTCCGGGTTCGAAAACGCCTCGCTGTTACCTCGGCGTAAGACTAAAACAATTACTTTACCTTTCTTTCAGAACATCTGCCATTTGGAACATTTCACAATAGAAAGTTTTAATCAAATCTATTTTCATACCGATTCGAGCTCGCAGTGCCACAGCCCCATACGTGCAACAGAGCAGAAGGTCGAGGACAATGTAAGCAATCCGATGAAACTCGAAAGCGTAACCTTGGAATGGGCCCATGAGCGAGCAAATTACGAGCCTGGATTTCTGAGTGAACGAGAAATTCTTACTGTACCTTTCAGGGTCCATATTGTCGAAAATAATAGAAAGAGTGGTAATCGTATAAGCAATCGGGCCACATAGCTGCAGCATCACATAGAACTTCTTTGATATTAGCGGATATCTAAAAATGTGCTCATGAGTATAATTTACTTGTTCAATTTGTACATAAATTTTTCTAAACTCGACCTCTCAAGTGCACAGATGACCAATAATCGGTCAATTGCAATGGTGAAAATAACTGAAGAGCCGAAGAGAAGACCAAAGTCGGGTAAAGTCTGGATGATTGCGCAAGTTTTCGACGGCAGTACATTTTGGCCCGTGAAGATGAGATACGCATAGGGGAAAGTGGCAAGCTGAAAACGTTTAAACGGTAAAAAATAAAATTGCTCTTACATGATGCAGCACTTCAGCCGCGCAACCGGCTGCAATGAATATGTTGCAAGGTCCATGAAGTGACTTATTCATGATCGTGGCAAGGACAACAGCCGAGTTGCCCAAAATACCGACGATTGAAATGAACGTCAGCATGATAACAGCCGGGACAATTCCCGCAATAAGACCGTCCAGTGGAAACATCGAATTTTAGAAGTTGCAACGCAGATGTGCAGCGGTGTTCTCGAAAAATGATGCCGCGTTAAGAATGCAAGGGACTAAATATCGGGTGCAGGTACAATATTGGTCTCTCTTCATCTCTCTGACAGGTGAAACCGTCTTTACACCCAGGCATTTGTTGAACTTTGAAGCCATTTCTTCGTTATTTTTGATGTTTGCTTCGGCCAAAAAGGTTAATGCAATCTTCCCCTGCAAGGCCTTGAAAGCTTTGGAACAGTGACAAATGTTGATTTACGCTTAGAAACCAGAGACATGCCGTTGCATCATCAAGTTTTTTGCTCGTCCTTGTAAATTTATTTGGCCATTGAAACCATCGAAACGTTAAAAGCAGTTCTCGTCTTGCCGTCGAAAGAGACTTGCGCGAATCTTCCAGGGAGAATGAGCAGAATCCATCGAGGCAACATGGCGCGAATTGCTGCTCGCATTTGTCCACTGAGGGCGATGTAGAGCCAAGGATTGAAAACCTCAAGCAAATCATAAAAATGCGTTGTCACAAAACTGTTGATGCCATTGCGAGCGTATAGCCGGTTGAGTAGTACATCAGCGATTGCTTAGCGATAAAGTTCGGCAAGAATCCATTATAAGCGCTAAGTGTGAAAAATATAAGAACGGACCAACTAAAGGGGCAAAGGTTAGAAAAAAAATACAAACGAACCACACGGCAAACGCTACAATCATAGCCAGAAATACGGTGTTCATTAGTTTTTGTTGTTCGGCTGCTTACAGACGCTAAAAGAAGAATTTAAGAACAAATTTTTCTCCAAACCTTTGAACGATTGTCGGACTTTTCTGCAGCTGCGACGACCTGAAAAATATTTCTTGTTTTTTGGTACCGAGAAAATACAAACCTTATAAACTGCGAGAGAGATTGACGAGTATAGCACGGCGATTATAAGCAGCGGAGCAAAATATTCAACAATCAGGATGTAGTCAACATAGGCAATGGCGCCGTTTTGCACGTAGCGCAGATCGATGCGACACGTGTGCGCGCACATCGTCGTCGAGAACGCCACTTCGGTAATGAAGAGACTGGGCAGAAAAGAAGCCAGTGAGAACGCGTAGACAATCTTAAAATTTCACGTCATCGATCTCTTTTTGAACAAACGGCGAGGATGCCAATAGCTTGCCGCGTTGTCAGCGCACGCAACGATGGAAATACTGTAAGGCGAAAGCGTTCAAACGAAATAACCACAAGGGTATTGGTCGAGCACAATGCAAAAACATCCTGAAGATAATTTTGTTTTGCTGTTTTAAGGTTTCAGAAAAAAGAGGCACCGTAAACGCATAGACGGCGCAGAGCGTGATCGGGAGCACCCATTCTACGCGAAACACTTGAAACACCACAAGTGCGCCAACAATGCAACTGCAAAAGTCGGAAAGCGCCATCGACGCGCAGAACATATTCGTTGCCGACTGCATTGACCTAAAGATTCAAATTGGAAAGGCTTCGTTTTAGCTAACCGTGTCCGCAGAATGGCCATGAAGACAGGCCATTGCCCACACAGGACAACAATAGGATGATCGAATAAAAAGTGCCGAAGATGACCCAGGTATATCGTCGAGAAGTTTGCCATCCATAATGCTGCCACAGATGCTCGTAGAAGTCCGAACCATTGAGGCAATCCTCGACGACCGACGTAGCCGCACTCATAAGAAGCTAATTTTGCGAGGAAGCAAGATTTTCCCACCGAAAGAAGCAAGAGAACCTTTAGCTCTCGCCCTGCTTGCAGCGAAATCAATGGGCCTACGCGCATAATGAGAGCGTGCCAGAGGAATGCTTAGGTCGCGTGACTGCCACTACAAATGACCTCAAGCAGCGAGATTCCCTTCTCTATGCAGAAAAATGAAACATCTGATTGACTACATTGATCACCTGCGCGGCACACCCAAATGTTCCTTGCTTGCTATGTTGTAAGGAAACGGGTAAAGTTTGTGACATTTGAACGGTCATTCTCTATTCACATGCCGACAGATGAATTCCTGATGTTATCATGATATCGGTCATTAATCGCACTGCATGAGGAATTTGAAAACCCAAACATGTTTTGAGTGAATTTTATTTCGCCATCGAGACTAGCGAAACGTTAAAGGCCGTTTTAGTCTTGCTTTCGGAGGAGATCTGCGTGAATCTTCCAGGAAGAAATTGTAGAATCCATTCTGGCAACATGCTTCGAATTGCCGCACGCATGTGTCCACTAAGGGTGATATAGAGCCATGGATTGAAAACCTCAAAAAAGTCATAAAAATGCATTTTCACAAAACTGTTGATGCCATTGCGAGAGTGTAACCGCCAGTGTAATACATCAATGATTGCTTGGCAACAAAACTTGGCATAAATCCATTGTAAGCGCTCAGAGTGAAGAATATTAGCACGGACCAACTGCGAGCCATAAATTTGAAAAAAGTAAACAAACCAGACGGCAAATGCCACTATCATTGCAAGAAATACGCTGTTCATATGTTTTTGTTGTTCGGCTGCTTGCATACGCTTAAAAAATTCCGAATTAAAAAAATTTGCGAAACCTTTGAGCGACCCTCGAAACTGTTTGCAGTCGTCATGACCTGTAAAAAAATATTTTGTGTTTTATAAAATTTCAAAAGGGCGAGCCTTGAAAACGGTAATTGAAATGGTGGAGTAAAAGATGGCCATAACCAGCAGCGGAGCAAAATATTCAACGATCAAAATGTAGTACACATAGGCCATGGCGCCTTGTTGGTACTGGCGCAAGTCGATGCGACAAGTATGCGCACACATTGAAGTAGAGAACGCAACTTCAGTTATAAAGAGACTGGGCAGAAAGGAAGCCAGTGAAAAGGTATAAACGATCTTAAAACGTCACCTTTGATCTACAAAAGCATTCGTGAACATACTGCGAGAATGCCGGTTGCTTGCCGCGTCGTTAAGGGACGCAACGACGGAAAAACGGTAAGCCGAAAGCGCTCAAACGAAATGACGACGAGTGTGTTTGTCGAGCATAGTGCAAACACGTCCTAAAATAATCGTTTCTTAAAAGTTTCAGAAAAGAGTAACCGTAAAGGCGTAGACGGCACAAAGTGTTATCGGCAACACCCATTCGACGTAAAGCGCTTGAAACACCACAGATGCGCCAAGAATGCAGCTGAAGAAGTCAGAAAGCGCCATGGACGCGCAGAACATATTCGTTGCCGACTGAAGGGATCTAAACGCAGGCGAATGCCGAAAATTCGAAATAAAAGAAGGTCACCGTGTTCGTTGAATGGCCATGAAGACCAAACCATTGCCAACGCCGGACAGCAGCAAAATTAGTGAGTAAAGAAGGCCAAAAATGACCCAAATATACCGTTCAGATATTAGCCATTTGAAATCGTTTCGCAGATGCTCGTAGAGATCGGTGCTGTTCTGACTGTTCAGACACTCCTCGATAATCGACGGCGCGGCACTCATAAGAGAGGAAAGTCGGTGAAATTGGATTTATCCCACTGTAAGAAGAATGAAAGCAAGAATCTTTAAAGCTCCTCCCGTCTTGCAACGAAATCAATGGGAAGTATAATGAGCATGTAAGGTTGACCGCGTGACTGCTACTACAAATAATCTCAAGGGACAGCGATGAGGCGATTTTCTTCGCTTTTACTTTGAGCAGAAGATGAAACATCTGTTGGCTAGTTCACCTGCTGACACAATCAAGCAGTTGCTCACTTCTTGTGCTTTACCAAATGAGCATACAAATGTAAGTTGTTTGTTCATCTGTCACATTTGAGAACAGTAGAGAAACCGAAGAAGCAACGTGCCTTCTTCGTCGGCTGCAAAAAAGGAGGAAATGCCAAAAGCAGCAAAGAGAGTGTCTCCCGAGACGGATGTCGTCACAAAAGATATAGACGACTCAAGGAGATTTCCACCGACTCCATCAGGCAAGCTTTCTTTTCCCAAAGTGTAGTTTCTTCTTTTCCAGTATGCAGACTTTCAAAGCGGACTATCTATTGTATCTCGGAGTTCGAAGGGTGCCCTTCTCGAGGACAACAAGGACCCGTGGTGGCTGCGCTCGAAAATCCCGCATCTCCTTATGATGGCCGTCTTCGAAATTCTCAACCTTTCCGCCTTTGTCTGGATTCTGTCGTATTGGGAATAAAAACACGTGCTTATAGTCTGAAGTTATTGGAAAATTGCGTGCTCTTCAAAGAATAATGGGCTCGTTTGCGTAGGTGCCGGAAGGTAACTCGAACCACGACGCAGCTGAGAGGAAAGAGGGCGGCCTTGGTGGCATCGTGTGCTGCAGCATCCACTTATAGTCTAAATGAGCACTTCAATTGGTTCGAAAGATCATCAACAATTTGTGTAAAATGTCTTGTTTCCCGTGAAAAGGTAGAAAAAGGTTGCCAAGAGAGGAGGGAAACTTGAGAAGGTTTGAATCGTCGATGAACCTCACGCGATTCGGATGCGGAGCCATGCACTCGCCTGGAATGGGGCAAACAAGCAGGCTCGTATTGACAAGGTACACGGAAAGCGATGAGAGAAGGAGAGAAGGAGAACGCGTCCACCCGGGTCGATGTTCTTCTCCACTTTCCATCTCCCTCCCAATGACTGAAGTGCGAAAAAGTGCCTCGCGTGGAGAATGACGTGCTCGTTTCTTTTTCAAGTGCAACTTTTGGGTTCTCTTTTGCCCTTTTCAGGTAAAGAAGGTTTTTTGAAACTTTTAAAAAAGCTTTTAGTCCTGGCTGACGTCCAAGATGCGACCCTGCGGTTGATTGGTGATCTTCGGCGACGTCATAATCCCTTTGTTCCGGCCGTTCTTTCAAGAGGAAGCTGTAGGAAACTTTTTGGATGAAGTTTTCAGTTGATGCAATAGTTGACGACAATGTCACAGAGCTCTTCATGTTGAATCTTTATTTAACCAACGCTCGACTTTTACACTTGGTGAGTCACGTCGTCATTTGAAGAAAAGAAGTGCCTAGGATCCACAAAAAGAACTACTCAACATGCTGATCGAGATTAATTTGGTTTGTTCTAAAACGCGTTTATTGATAAATTTAGACTTGGGAAGACCGTACCTTATCATGGGACCCAAATCTTTACGAAAACATTTCGGACATAATTTACCCAAGAGTCTACACTTGGATCCCCGACGTGACACTTTTCAACAGGCAAGAACTTGCTTTTTTTCTATTTATGAACTTTAGCCAAGACGTCTACGACTATCGACCGGATTACCAACAGAACGTGAAAGTCTTCTCCACTGGCGTTGTTCAGTTCTATCGTCTGATGTCTCTATCGACAACCTGTCGAATTGATGTTTGACCTTTGGAGATTTGCCGAACTTTATACAGGTCCGAAGATTTCCGTTTGACACGCAGACCTGCACTCTCTACTTTGGCGCCTCTTATTATCTCGCTTCGCAACAGTACATTCAGGGTTACTTACCGGAGAGGAATAACACTAGTGGAATGGTTTGCATAACTTTTACTGAAAATGTCCTAGGGTAACGGCGAATTTGAGGTCATTTCATTGCGACTAGAGAGTTCGATTTACAACAATTCCGTGCTTGGTGTGGTTCAGTCGTTTCAAGATGTTCGCTTTACTTGAACTTGAAGAAGTCTCTTTTAGGCCGACTTCTATTTCAGCCTCAAACGTCGGCCCATCTTCTACGTCGTCCTTCTCATTCTGCCGCCATTCTTTCTCAATTTTCTTGCGATTATTGGAATTTTTGTGTTTGAGGGCAGCAGTCATCAGGGAATGCTCGAGAAGGTTTTTGATTGATTCGGCTGATACGCTCATTCAGATCGTTCTCGCCCTAACGACGCTAATGTCAACAACCCTGGTCCTAACTACGGTAGCTGATAAAGTGCCGACCTCGCAAAACATTCCCATTCTTGGTAAGATTGGAAGTTAGAAGAAATGGTGGTCCAGCTGTTTACGTTCTGGTCGATGTGGGGATCGTCGGCGTTTCGGCCGTGATGGCCGTCGCCTTGCCAATGTTGCAAAAATGTCTACGAAAACGGCGTCAAACGCGAAAACTCGGCGTTGCCTACTCGTATTTCTCGACCGGAACGTTGAGGTCTGTTTCCCGTCTCCCAATTTGTGAAAGGCTGAGACCGGTTCGTTTCTCTTCAGCACGGTCGTAATCAATGACACGACGCCGCCCTCTCCAACTCCTCCGAAAACGTCCGCCGACTCGTCGCTTACCATCTCGGTTTGGCAGAAAAATTGAGAGAGCGACAATTTTCAGGAGGAACCATGGTGGCTACGATCCAAAGTGCCCCATTTGGTCTTATTGATTTTCTTCGAACTATTGAATCTTGCTGCTTTGGCGTGGATTCTGTCGTACTGGTAAAGGAAAGATGTAGTTTGTTCAAGTTTTGGGACGCTAGATTGGACAAGCAAATCGCACAAGATACACTACAACACGTTACCGAGAACTTGAGGCTTAGCCCCGACGATAGAGAGCAACCAGTCTACAATCCTCGTCGTTGCAATCCCGTTAAGACCCCGAGACGAGAGGTCGAACACGGTCCCCGTTCGTCTCTGAACGTCGAGTCTCTCATGTGGTCCCTGGTTCTTCTCACCTTCGCCTTCCTCTCTCCTACCATCCTAGCGGCCAACGCTACTGTCAAGGGTTCAAAAGCCCTTCAGCAACTACTTTTCGGCGGCTTTACCGTTGAAGGCGTAGCAAATGTTTGAAAGAATTTGAAGTTAAAGACGGTTCTTAGATTTTCACCCAACTGGCCACGGATTGGTGTACGAACAGCTCGTCGGCCGGGACAAGTAAGGGCCATTTTGGAGCATACAGATTCTCGCAGACGTACTAAATGTTGTCTCTAACAACTACAAGCCCTCATCAAAACCGGCTAGCGATCTATTAGCGGCACAGTCGTGCCTCAAGTTGGCCGGTTCAAGTGGTGACACGTACTGTCCGAAGGTCAGCGACGCCTGGCTCGCCAATAAGACGCTCGCCAGTTTTTGGAACTCGGTTTGTTTGGCGTTTTTCTGTTTTTTTTTCACGCGCACGGCTCCCGACTTTTTCAGTATGTGACTATCGTTAAGAACGGTTGGAAGAAGGGAACAGCCTGCGCCAAGATCGTACAAAACCTAATTACGCAAGTGCCAAAGAATTTTAAGCAGAAAATCGCGGTTACGGTAGGTCTTTACGAGCTCATACGGTAAAATTCAACGGTTTAGGCTATTCAAGTTGCAAACGCGGCAAGCGCGTCAGGAGAATGGAGCTGCGTGAAGAAGTACGCTTCGAGCTATCTCAGCTTTAGCAAATATCCTCAAGATGTCTGAGAAGGAATAAAGGCTTGCAATGTTTCTTGTGAAAGAGATGAAGATTGTTTTCGAAACAACTTTTCCCTCAGTAATCTCAAAATTTGTCTCACAAATCCCATCAAACCCACTTGAAGAAGGCATAATGATCAACAAAAACACAAGAAAATAAATTGAAGGGCAAAGAAGAATCAACGATGAGACGGCGCGCTACGCTACCGTATCCCCTCTCGGAACCGAGCGGGGCGCCACGCATGTCGTGCGGGGTGTCTTCGGCCCAGATACACCTCCTCTTTCTTCTTCTTCTTCGTGGTGAAGGAAGTTGTCTAGTCTGACCACTTTCTTCATCAGCACCCCCCAGCTGTCCCCAGCTAGATATCATCTATCACGCCTCTTCCCCCACTCCTTCAACAAGAAAGTGCCCCTCGTCGTCGCTTTTGAAAAACCCGCTCGCCCTCATCAAAACACAGACTCCGAGTGAACAAGTGTCGAGGTCGAGATGCGACTCGGGGAGGAGTCGGTCAAACACCCCCTCGAGGTGCTCTGAAAGAATGAACCCCCGTTCTTCTAGGGGAGCAGAGACGATAGGCGTAGGGTCCCCCCAGTCGCGAGTGTCCGAAAGGGCGGGTCTGCCTTCATGAGAAAAAGACGCATTTCAACGTTTCAGGATGGCCGAGCTCTCTGTCGCTGCTAATGTGCGCGCCTCGGTTAAAGACTCTGCCCTTTTGCGGTGCTTTGGTTCATCTCGGTTTTGGTCTTCTTCGTTTTCTCTTCAGGCAAGATTCGGATGATCTTTTCGATGAACTCAGCGTCAGGTCGCCTGATGCAATCCTGCTTCCTTTAGACCTTCTTGTCCCTTCGTCCCCTCGTCGGCGGCCCGTTAGCTTCTTGTTCTCCATCGAACTTCGTCGTGCGAAATGCGTGTTTGGCTAGCTTTCACACGCCTTTTTCTTCCTTTCCGTGAGCCCACCCCAGGTGTGCCGCTGTCAATTTCGCGAATCCTCTTCTTGTCTTATTGCTCGTGACAATTTTTTTCTTGTTGCGCAAAATCAATAAGGCTGTAGATAGTAGTACTTTCTTGGTCAAAGACTGCGTCTTCTAGACGGTCTCTCAGAGTAAAGAACGTGTTCAGGCTCTACTCAAAAGGTCACCTTGAGTTTGCCTTTCTGACCTGCCAGATCCGGCTTGACATGAGCTCTCTCTGATTTTATGAGTCCGTTCTTTCGAGAGCTACAATGATCATAGCTCATTCCGAATTTACCCTTACGCGACCTCGGGGCTTCAAGGCGATTGTCTCTCATACGAAAAAAAGCGGCGAGAGCGCGATCGCCCCCAGTCGCCACACGTTATTCGTCGAATTGAAGGTTGGTCGGAACGCGCGCGCGACGACGACGCGTCCCTCGCCCCACGAGAGAGAGAGAGGTGACAGCGAGGAGGACGCGCTGCTGCAGACGCGCCTTTCCTTTGCATCGTCAGAGGAAGAGGAGGCGATGAAGAGCTGCGAGGAACCCTCGACGACACCTTCAAGACAACAAAAGTTCCGCCATTTCCTGAATATCGAACAGAAAGTCGCCCTAATCGATGCCATTGATAAGTAAGTGGTGTGACTTCTTTTCGGTTTCTGGGAAAGAAGTTGTGAAAGGCAAGGGACAAAGCGGGGGTTCAAAGAGATCTTCCAAGCCCGGATTTTCATGTGAAAATCTCTTCTAATTCATCAATCAGTCAGACAGACGTATTTTCAGATTTCGACGTAGCGGCGAACACACGGCGCCCGGTCAGATGCAACGTCTCTCGGCGAGGTTCGGCATCTCGCCCAGCACCGCTTATCATATCTATCACAGTCGAGAGAGGATTCGACTCCTTCATGAACAAACGGCGGTTCGTCGAAAGCTTTCTTCTGAATCCTCTCTTTGTTGAAAACCGCGCGCGCCCATTTTTCTGCACGCGCGAGCCATTTTTTTGCGTATCTCGAGTTTGGACGTGTCCCGCTGTGAGCATCAATCAGTCCAAGAGGAGGAGGACGGCCGGTCTCCTCGCCTTGTCCTTCGTCTCCTTCTTCTTCTTTTCTAACAGTTTCCTTTGCTCTCTTTTTAATACGCGTTTCATGTACAACGGTGCGGGTGCGCGGGCGGACGGGAGAAGACGAACAAGCCCCCCCCCCCTTGGCTTTGCCCTTTTAATCCAGATCTGTCTCCGCACTTCACTCGCCACCCTCACGACTTGTCCGATACAACGCGCGCGCGGCCTTCTCTTTCGCTGAATCCGTGCTCAGAAGGGAAAAAACGGGCGACCGTGTTGAAATCGCAAATCGCCCTGACAGGGCAAGACAAGCAGCCCCCCGCCTGGTTGTTCTGTGATTCCTTATTTCCAAAGAGAGGGCGACGGGGGCGTATGTCCATCGATGGCCAAGCAACGCTATACCCGTTTCTTCTTCAGCCCCCCTCGTGCCTATCAGCACTAATTCGACTGTTTTCAGAAGAAATCATCAAATGGCGATGCGTGCGTGGCGACGAGAAGACACCGTAACCATCTCTCACTGCAGAGAAAACTTGAGATCATCACCCTGATCGACAAGTAAGAGCGCGTTGATTCAATGGTCAAGTTGAAAGACAACAGAGCAGTGCGCATCGACTTTCGTATAATGAACTTGGACGACTCTTCGGCACCTCACCGTCATGCATTTGGTACACTTACATGCGACGATTGGATATTCGAGCTCAAGCCGAGGCTGAAGGAGGTTGGCGATTGAGATTTTGAAAGAAGATCACAGTTTTCGTAGGCGAGTCCGACGGCATAAGCGGCTCGAGACCGAGTTCAAGTCAAGAAGTCGAAGCTGAGGAAGTTGCGATGTCGTCGACTGAACAGAGGGATGAAGCTGTAGGAGAGGAAGCCTCGACTTCTTCCTTTTCTTCACCTCTTCCACCACCACTTTCCGCAAGGACGGCCGCCTTTTCGATCACAGCTCTGCTATCAAAGTCCTCGTCTTCTCCAACAAGTCGAGACTTGCCAATGCCGACACTTCAAGTGGAAGAAGTTCATCGTGACAGCGGTCCACCGCCGACTTTTCGAATCCCAAATACGGGTCAACCTCCTTTGATGAGTGCTAGTAGGAGTCGATTGCCATGTCAAATCTGCCAGACGACGTCGGGTTGCAAATGTTTGTTAAGACCGTAACTAACCCAGGTATCAATGGTGTCATTCGCATTTTTTTTCTTGCTCACGGGACTACATCAAGAAAGGGTAAAATTGTTTGAAGAGCAGCTCAACAGAATAAATCTATTGAAATCTTTGCCGAAAAACTTATTGTTGGCCTATCATCTTAAGTAAGGCGTAAGGCGCTGATTCGCATTCAAAAGGATCTCCGCTTGAAAGTGCAACTCCGCTCTTTGCAAAGAACGAGCCATCCGGTCGTTTCATCGTTCGGCCCTCTTCGATCGAGGCAAAAAGTGGCCATCAACAAGAGCTTCTCGTAAATTTGCGAGCTGTGCAAGACGGCCCCAAAAACTTGAAGTCAAGGCGAACTAATGCGCGGTCGATCCCCCTAGTCGGCGTTCCTCTGCGGAGATCTCCGACCAGCTTCTTGGCCCTGTTTAGCCTGTCTCTAGTCTGATGCTGCTGCTGGTTGAAGCAGGAGAAGCATCCACAAGAAATTTCGACAAGGGCAAGAAGGGGATCGTTTCAAGTGGCATTAAGAGAAGGATCAATTTCGTGTTTGCAAAACATTCTAGGCACCAGTCAAGAAGCGTCGGGCGTATTTGAAACGTAGTCTAGAACGCCTGATCAGACCAGTTTTTGAACTCTCTTAAACCTAGAGACGTTCGCAATTGCTATGGCTCGATCACAACTCATCGAATTAGCAGACTCCACCGAAGTCTGAAGCGCTCACTAATGATAGAAGCAGTCCCCGATTACGACTTTGGATTTGGAGAAAGCTGGCAGAATCAGCCGGAGGTTGCAGACGCCGGATGAAAAAGCGTGCGCGCGGACGACCTCGGGGCGCTTCACGGGCGTCCGCGGCGCGAGCCATTTCGTCGAACTTCGTCGAGGGGGTCGCTAAAAACGAGATCTTACCTCGCTCCTCCGCACGTCGCGGCGACCCCTCACTTTCTGTGAAGTTTGCTCCCTTCTCCGCGCGGAGCTCCACTCGCTGAAGGCAAGCTCGTTCTGCCCTTCACATGACGACGAAGTCGCTCCATCCTTCACTGGTGGCAGATTTTGCGTACACAAATATTGCATTTCATGTTCAAAAATGCGAGTTTTCAAAGTTTCTTGTTTTTATGGAAGTTTTAGGCGATCACTCACTCTCTGCACGCGTTTTATTTTGAAATTTTCTGGAGTCGTTGCTGTGCAATTTTACCTAATAAATCCATAATTGAGCAAAAAAAGCGGCATTGCATCTTTCGCATACAAGCATCCTTCCCTTTACACATTTGAGCAATTAGACGCTTCCTGGTCTTGTGCTAAAAGAGCTGAAGCTGAATCCGCCGAGGACGAGTCGGTACTTTCTGTTCGAACATCGGACTGGTCGGTGCCAAAACTGGCACGATACCTGGAATTCCTTATTTTATATGTGTAGAGGATGAAACGTAACCTCGCCAGGATCTTCGAGACGCAGCCATGAGAGATGCCCAGTCGTTTCGCAATCATATTCACTTTCATGCCGGTTATATGACAAGCCACAACTTGACTCCGTTCCTCATCAGACAAGGCGAGACCCGGCTTGTATTTTCGGCCATACGTATTGGGAATGATTTTCCCTGCAAAAACGCTTCACAAACTTGAGCCATTACCGCTCTTTCGAATTCGCCGACGATCAATCTTTTCTGCCGCAGCAGATCTCTTCTTTGGCGTTTCAGACGAGGACGAGGTTGACGAGGAACTCGGGGTGTCAGGGCTAAATGCAACGGTTGTTTGTGAATTGAAAAGTAAATAAAGTAAACAAGTAAACAACAACTTACCGGTACAACCAACGATGAAAGTCCCTTTCCAGGGTTTCAGGCGTTGACAAATCAATAACACAACGACAAGCGTTCGTTGAAGCGCCGCAGGCAGGCTGGGTCACGATGGCTTCACCGTTCTCCAAGGGCTCCATGGCCAGGCCGCCTCGTGCGAGCATCCCGCCACTGATGCCACTCTCTTCGTCTTCTCTCTCTGTCACTCTTTCTCTGCAAGGCAGGTATCTCGACCTGTAGAAAAAAGATCCAGAAAACTTCACCAAAAGCTTAACTAGACGATTTATACCGGATCTCACTGAAGGAATGCGCGGCTAGCTTGAACATGGACGCTCAGGAAGAAACAAGTTACCGTGCGAAGATGAAACTTAGAAAAGTCTTTACTAAATGCACAACTGGAGGCGTGAGGAAAATCAAACGAGAGCTTGTCCTAGAGAGGAGGCTGCGAAACCACCGGCCGTCGTTCAAAACGGCTAGAAACTGGCGACGCTTTTGGCCGCGCACCGCGCACTTTTCTGTGATGATCAAACAACATCCATGAGGCAACGTTCTGGCTGCGAAGCTGTGAAACGGGATCGTCTACGTGTGGATGTGCAAGTGTTAGAGTGTACATAGATCTTCTTTGAACCCTTTAATGTTGGTTCAAATCGTTTGCACCCTTTATCAACACCGACGATGAGGGTTTTGTTTACAAAGTCTATGCGACTTTTGACTATGAAGAGTATAATTGACTCCATGTTCACTTCAAGTGTTAGGCGAAGAAAGAGCCGAAACTTTCACAGAGGTCTCGTCGCAGTCTACTACGAAGACAAACTGCCCCCCCCCCCCCATTTTGAGCCGTCGTTAAGTCGGCCGCGAGTTAGCATCGTAGAGGATCTGATTTGTCACAGTTCCTTCTAGACGCGTATTGTTTCTATGAACATGATCGCTTTGAGCTTGATAATAATTGCATCTGGGTTAAACAGCTCTTTTCATGTAAAGGATCCGTACAAACTTTTAGGTGTGGATGACTGCTAGAAAGGATTAAGCAATCGATCGGATGAAAAATGCTCACTTTGGAACACATAAGGCGCCATAAATCAGCATCTCCAGCTGTTGCGCCGTCGAGGGGCGTGTCGTCGTCCTTCACGACTCCTACGGACAAGAGTTTCGCACCACTTTTCGTGGATGACCGGCTGAAAGTCAGCAGATTTTCTTTCCTCTGCTGATTGCAATTCTCTGTATCGACGACTAGCTTCAGAATATGGTTCATGGGCGTCGCTTTCCTCCCTTTTAATGATTTGATTGAAACTTTAAGTGCTTCCCATTATCATTTCAGTTTATTCTTTTGTGCGACCATAAATACGCAGGCACAAAATTTGCGCCTTCAGAAAGTGTATTTCTTTGACAGCCCGCTGACCCCCTGTTCCTTGACCGTTTTTGTCAACACCACTATATTTCAGTCACCGAAGCTTTATATATTGCCTGACAAAGAATATTGCAATCTTTATTGTCTTGCGAGAGAATTTTCGATAAATTAAGCTGTGAGTAATACATAGTGAAACCCGTCAAGACGTGCTAGCCCTTCGATTCATGGAACAATCGTCCCATGAGAGATGCAGACGAATATGACGGCCATTCTGTTGTCGAGCACCTCGAAGATGTCCATCCAGACTCGTTGTCGTTCCGCTTCCTTAATCAGTCATAAAATATCCAAATTACCCAATGTTCACTTACATTTGTATCGGCGATCCGCTTGACGCGTCGCTCGAGCTCCTCCTGGAGGAAGACAGAACGCGGATCGTCGACGGGGTAGGGGGCGGGCTCGGTGGGTTGCGTTCTTCTTGGTGGAATGTACCAAACGCGAGTGAACCAGCAAAGCCAGTAGGGAGGGTGCCCCTTTGGTCGACGGTAGACCCACATGTGGCGGCGCAGAAAGAAGTGAGTCGTGAGCAGCGCCGCCGTCATCAAGTAGAGAACTTGCAGAATGACGGCGATGCTCAGCATGGCGCTGAGTCCGAAGCTCATATGGAAACAAATGACAAACTCATATGACGCGTTCGCCATTGACGGATTGCGGGGTGAAGAATCCAAGAATGGAGAGGTTGGAGAGAATAATGAAGGTACTAGGACGAAGTGAACCTGGACTTCCGCTTTTCGTTTCACTTCCTGTAGAAATTGAACTTGTGAACATTCTGGGATGAAACATACGAGGACGAGGGAAAATTCCACTACTATCCTGAAACCAGCTTCTTCATCACTCGGCATGTACACCCATAGCACTTCGTTTTCGCCTCTTGCTCTCTCTTATAACTCGACCCCCGCCCGCATTGAACGGTCAGGTCGATGAAAAACGCCTTATTTTCGTTTTCGGCGACCTGATATTTTGTTCCTGGAGGCGTCCCGCCAGGGTGTTATAAAAGTGCCCCCCAACTTTGATAACAGGGGTCGTTTCCAGGGACGCGCCGCCAGCTCGTTATCAGGAGCGCCCCACAACTTCGATATCACTTTCTCGGGAAGTCCGAAAATGGGAGTTCAGGTCGACCTCACCGTTCAATGCGGGCGGGGGTCGAGTTTTATGGCTAACCTTCCTTTTTAGCACTCTTTCACCTGAAGTAATTGCCGAGTCGCTCAATGCCACTTGGGTAGAGTCGGTATCCAAAGGAGACCTCGCAGCGCTGATTGTGAGCGTCAAATGAGAAACGTTCCGAGTTCATCGCGAGGGACCTTTGATGGTCTAAATATGTCCTTTTAGACAAACAGCGTCGAGACAAGCACACTACTCCCTCGAGCCGTAGTTGTGGCTGTGAGAGTTCCCATCGAAGCGCAATACATTGAGTGCCGCCGCTGCCGAGTCGCCGCCCTCTTTTCGTGGAAAAAACGTCTCCCCAAGCGCCCTCGGCACAATCTTTAGAGCAGGCAAACAATGTGGAATGGTTTCGGACGAACAAGAATCGAATACGTCCGATAAAGACCAGCTTACACCGGAGGACTCTTCACTCTCACAGAACCAAATTCATCTTCACGTTGATCCTGCAGCCTAGAAGCCAGGAAATCGAACACGAAAGGATTCAAAATATCGCGGAGATTGAAAAACCTCTAGACCCGAGCCGTTCGACATTCCGCAACACGGATCAAACGCTTTGTGGATTGGGACGGAGGAACTTAGCCCTCCTTCCTCCTCCTCCTCCTCCTTCTCATCAGCCGTATGATTGGTGTTACGATTTTTGCCCACTAGCCGTCCTCGGTCCCTAAAGGAAACAGCCAACCGAGTCCAAATGCTCGAAAGAATAACAAGAGTAGTGCAAGTGTCTCTTTTGGCTCGAAGAAAGTGGGCCGGTAGCGGCCACATTCTTTCTTGTCTTTTTCAATTGTGCATTTTCTCCTCTAAAAATTCGTGTTTGCAGTGAAAACTCCAAAAAATATCGGCACAATCTTCAGAGCAGGCAAACAATGCCGAATGGATTCGGACGAACATGCGTCGAATACGTTTGATCAACCGTAGCATCGAGGACCCGATACCCGGGGGTTTTCGACCAAAATTACCCGGTACCCGGTACCCGGATTTCTGAGGAAAAATCCGGGTAGTAAACGGGTAATTGACGAGCCGTTTTTCAAGCGTTCCGTGACTTTTTGATGCTGAAAATGATCAATTTTTGCATAAAAATAGTTGAAACGTATCAAAATCGAGCGCAATTTTCCTCCCCGTGGGAGAATGCGTTGCCTCACTACCCGATACCCGTTACCCGTTACCCGGTACCCGGCCTTTTCAGGCCAAAATTACCCAGTACCCAGTACCCGAAAAAATCGAGGGGCCTGGATACCCGGTACCCGGTACCCGGTTAGGAAAAATTCACTACCCGCACGGCCCTGGTGCCGTGTGATTCGACAACAAACAGGCACACTTCCTGACAGTCTTGACAACAAGCGATTTCTTGAATTTCAAAGACCGCCAGTCTCAGCTTTATTTCAGAGAAATGCTAGCCGAAAACTTCGCCTTCGTATCTTGCGAAGCGATTCTTTCGGTGGCGCTGTTTTCCTTGACGATGCTTCGCCTCTTGATGAAGCTTTGCGGTTGCTGGATAGAAGCTGATGGAAGCAATGATAAAGAAAAGAATAAAACAAAGCTTGCAGACATGCATTTCTAGAGTGAATTCCGTGTAATTTTCACTGAAAACGGCTTTTTAGAGGAGCAATTACTCAATTGAAAGAGAGAAGCAAGGCTGTGGACCAACTTTGGCCGCTTCTTCCCAGCCTGAATGGCTTGCCAGTCAATAACTGTTTCGTATTCGACAAATGACATGAGGAGAACCGGTTCAACACTTTTTCTTTCGAAATATTTGTGAAGAGCCGGCTGTTAATTTCAGAGACCAAGGACGGTTAGCGGACAAAGAAGACGCATATGTAAACGTAAATCATAATCCCCTATCCCCTCCTCCTTCTCCTTTCCTACCCCCCCCCCCCTCGCCCCTTTCCTTCCAAAGAACACGACCTTGACGCCTGAGCCGCCCTTCTGCAAACAAAAATTCTTTCAGCTAGGCGCAGGGCTGAATAAAATCTACATTAGTTACGCGACGGGTTTGCCTGGAACGATCCTAATGGCGTTCTTCCCATCAATGAGCATTTTTCAAAGGCCAACAGGAAAGGGCATGCGATTTGAATCGCAACAGAAGTTGCCCGTATCAAAGCCAAGGAAGGGGGAACTTTAATTTGTCGACGTCCTTCGCAACTGAAATTGCGTTTCGTCTTATACAGCGCTCTTTGCTTTCTGTTCCCTCTCATCTCCGAGCGAGGAGCCGAATCGAGGATTGCCGCAGAAAAAACCGCAGCTGCCTCGACGCTTGTGGATGAACGCGAGCAAAAACAGTCTAAAGACCAGCTGGCATCGGAGGACTCTCCACTATCACATAACCAAATTCATCCTCTCAGCCTAGAAGCCAGGAAATAGAACTCGATGAAAGAAATTTTTACACTTTACTCTAAGTGGAATTGGCGCCGTTTTCGAAAACAAACTGAATTCTAGAACAAAATCTGGCAACAACAACATTGCGCCCTCTCGTTGCGTTTTCGAACGCATCCGGCCGGAAAATTGGCAATTCTGAGCGTCGTCTTTTGCGCGCATTTTGCTGAGACGCAACAAGGGGCATTGGCGGCGTCGAAAAATTGATAGCACAGCGCGCGGCGGCGACAAAGGCTTGACCGCACGACGATTGAGTGTCATTGAAGTCTGACGCTACGCCAATTTCCGAGACGGCATAATATCGTTCTGTTGCAGCAGAATGTGGCGGGTTTCTCTTCGAGAGGTCTCCTCCAGCTCTCTTTTGTAGCGCTCGTTTTCCCTTTCGTTTCAAGACGTGTAGTAGATACTTTCTTAAATTTGATTGTTTGAGGATCGCGACTTCTAGTCGGCGGTCGACAACGGCGTCTTCTGGAAGAGAGAAGAGCAGCTAGAAGCTGCAAGTCTGTAACTGGCCAAGCATTTTTAAAGTAAACGTTCAGAGTGATTCGATCGATGGACTCAACTTCAACGTCGACGACGGAGAATCCGGTCTCCGGCGAGACAAGCTGGCTTCAAGAACTAGATGTACGCTTACGTTTGCTTTCCTTTACAGTAATGGATGAAAAATGTTTTTAAAATCGAACGCTTTCATGTGCAATTCAAAGAAATTGTTTTAGTGGACGAATCTGTCTGCAATGTGGTTCCATTTTTGGGACATCGTACTCATTCTCTTCGGCTTGGGCGCTATTCTCGGGATTCATCGAAATCGTCAATTTCTACCACTGGCCAAGCGTGTCGTCTACTACGCAGTGGGTAAGTCCATTTTTTAAAAAACTTTTGCGCTGAAATATGAGTTGTTCGAAATACAATTATTGGGCAAGAATTCCAAAAAAATGCGGTTTCAGTGATGGCCGCCATCATCAACTCGATCTCGAATATTTGTGCAAGGGAAGTTCTTCTGTGCCGTCTTACAACTGCCATCCCCGTCTGGATCGCTTTCCACAACATCTCGTTTGGTTGCCGGAGCGGAGGTATGTTTGTTCTTGTCACACAAATGCTCTTGTTGCAGCCGAAGTTCTTCATGCCATGTACGCCTTCACACAACTTCGCCTCTTTCCATGGGTAGGCTATCGCTGTCATATACAATATAAACACTGAAAGATCACAACGCTTAAAACGCTTTCCTATTTCAGAGATTGGCTAGCTGGACGTGCATTGTCGCTCCTCTTGTGGTCTTCTCATTTCCCGTCGGTGCCTTGTGCTGGGTCTCCTACGAGTATCTACAGGACTTCGAAGAGCAGTTCAAGAAGGGTCGTGGTGATCTCTGCTACCTTCCTCCAGACGCGACTTCGGAGAAGGTAAGCTTTTTTCATTGATCTTTCGCAACTTTACTCTATCTAAGCACGCTCACATCGTCTCCTTCTTCGTTTGCTTATACGAGCTGCTCGGCGTCATCGGTTTCCTCTTCAAGCCCATTGGCGAGATGGAAAGGCAAGCGGTGAGTTGATTCTTTTACAATTCGAATCAGGAACGATATCTTAAAAAGCGGTTAAGAGGGGCTTAAAAAGCGTTCCGTTGTCTATACGAACGGACATATATCAAACCCGCTTCTGTAGTTTTGAAATTATTAATACGAACATGAAGAATGATTGAGCAATGCGATTTCAGAAAGACCTGAAAAGAACGTCCGAAGTTCGAAGTTCCACCTTCGAGACCCGCACCGTGGTGCTTCGGGAATGCAAGCGCTGCATCTGGTCGTCCGCGCTCTCTGCCGTCACCTTCGCCGTAAATGGCACGAAGAAGTAATTTAGACGACTTTATCAGGTTATGGGATTGTTCGATCTCGCAGTTCTGTTCAACAAGAGGCCGCCTTACGAATTTCAACTAGTTTGCGCCTCTTTAGTCATACGAATTGATTGCATTTCAGTACTTTGCGGCGGCCAACCTCTCATGTTTCGCTTCGATGTCTCTCGTAGTCCTCGGCAACCCCTACATCGCCGAAGACACCTACCTCTGGCGGCCGGCACTCTACTGCTTGCAAAGGATCAAGAGCCACCTCTTCGTTGTTCGCCGCCCCGGACAAGCGTCTTCGACTCGCCCACAAGCGCCGGCACCCCAACCTCCTCTTCAGATGCTCCAGCTACAGCAACAGATTCCTCTTCAGCCTCTCCTTCCTCTTCAGCCTGGTAATGTTTGAAGCGTTCTCTTGAGTTGCATGTATGTATTGTAATTCTGTGCACTCCCAACACTACCAATGGATGCCCGAAACGTTTTCCTGAGCAGCTTGTCAGCATTTCTCTTCCTCTCTCCTTCCTACTTTGCATCGTTCTTTGCTGTGACTAGTGTGCACTGACAGACTCTGTGAAAACTTTCTTCTCATTAACTGTTCTTTTTGTTTTCATTGTCTACTTTTCAACTGCACATAACTGCTTTGTCCTCATGTGTATTTATGCTCTCTTATATGATCCAGCACAATTTAACTTCTTCTTGAATGGCAAATTCATTTATCAACCTGTCATGAATAAACGCCCCAGCGATGATGATGTGAACGTAGACTTCAGCTTTTCACTTCATTTTCAGGAGAAATTGACGTGCGAACATCTGATAGTTGTGTTCATGACCGCCTTCTGCCGTCGGCTGCCCGACGGCGTTCGTACGAATGGGCTCGAAGGAGAGAAATCCCCACTTGGCATTGTCCTGAAACCAGATTCTTCATCATTGGTGCCGCTTCTCTCTTTCTCTCTTATTTTTAGCCGTTCTTTTTAGAATCGATCAACTTTCTCTCACTTGAGGCTGCATGTAATTGTCCATGCACTCGATGACAATCTTCTGCATGCCACTGGAGGAAAGGGGTTAGAGTCGGCATCCGAAGGGGATCTCGCAGCGCTGAACGTCAAACGGTACTGCTCGACGTTGAGCACGCAACGCTATTTGCAACTCTATAAATTGTGCCTTGAGAAAGAGAAGAACAAAAAATCGAACGTAATACTCCAAAAAAGCCATGATACTGTCAATGAACACATGATGGAGCGGCTTCGAGAGGCTTTGGAGCTGAATCATCATTTTATTGTTAGTCATTTAGAGGAAATCACACTTGCGCTACTTTGTTTTGCGGTGATCCGAAGCGGTCGAGTCGTAAGAGAAAGACAGCCTGAATCGACGGCTGCATGACGCGGCTGGGTGGATTGGAGATGCTGAGCTTGGAAAAGCGAAAGGCGTCCAACGCCGCCGCGACGTTTCTCATTCTCCTTTTAAGGAGGACGCGTCGTGATTGCAATAAATGTCAGCTCGCTTATTGAGCCGTTCGACATTCCGCAACACGGATCAAACGCTTTGTGGATTGGGACGGAGGAACTTAGCCCCCCCCCCCCTTACTCCTCCTTCTCATGGACCGTAGGATGAATGTTGCGTTCTTTGCCCGTACTGAGGTTCTCTGGACAGATGTTCTAGAACCTTCTGCGTGACAAACATACAGACACCAAAAATCACGGAACTCTGAAAACTTCCAGATCTTGGATTTCATCTTTTTCTGAGATTTAAAAACTGGCGTGTAGAGAAGGTATGTAGTCGCATTGACGATGCGCTTTAGAGCGGCTCAAAAGGTTGATTGGCTCGCCGGAACTGGAAGTTTTGAGATCTGAGGGAGAGTAAAAGGACCCGACCAAAGGAAACTTCCCCCGGCGCTTCGCGCCGGGGGCGATTTTCTTGTTCCAACCTTACATTTAGAGTCAATCCACCCCATCAGCAAATTCAGCCTCGAGTTGACCGTTCCAACAAACCAAGTACACAAAAGAATCGTAATTATTTTTTCATGAAACGTTCCAATTTCTCTGTTTCAGCTTTTCTAGAAGTTGTCAAGAGGTTTGAAGAGGAAGACGTCTTTGGAGAAAGGTTGTTCTTGCTTTTTGACGATTTTCTAATTTCATTCATTTTCAGTTACTTGTGCCTTCAAGAAGCACGCCAACTGGTCGAAAAAGATCAAGCGGACTTAAAATCAGCGGCGCTAAAGTTGTCTCACGTCCACTCGAGACTTTCTCGGACGCTGAAAAATTGCAAAGACGAGGTTGCAAAATTGTACAAAATCTAAAAGAGATTATTCGGTGAATTTCAGAACGAATTAAACAGAAAGCAGAGAGGTTTCGAAATTCTTCATGCTCTATACGACAAGCACTTTTCGCCGATTCTGCCTCTGGACGACGTGAAGCCAATTCAAAAGGAGCAGCTGCTCAAGGAAAATCGTGGGCTCATTTCGTTGCATTTTGCTATTTGTAGCCTTCATTCGCGCTTTCCAGCAGCTCGACGAAATCGAAATGTTCCGCAGATCGTAAGCAGCTCTTACATTACTAACTCTAACTTCTGTCTAACGTAAATCACTAACGGTCTTCAAGGCTTTTAAATATCGAAGCAGTTTTCCAGGAAATTACCAATGGAAATCTTTCTTATAAAAACTGCTCGTAAAAAGAGAAATTTTAGTCCGAACAGCCATAAGCAGTTCTAAAAACCAGCTAAGCAGCCCAAATTGTGGCGATGTCACAATGTTCCATTGCCACACAACAGGGATCATCAAATAGCAGTAACGAACTCACTATTACAGCTATGCAAAATTACAAGAAGCACGAAATTTGCTTATGGACGGTAGCAGGGAGAGTGCCAGGTTGGCCGCTCAAAAACTGGCCGATCTCTATAACAATCTTGAAGAAGACATTGCACAAGAAACGGATGAGGTGAGAATAAAGAATGGAAGGCTCATTTCCAGGCAACCAAAGAGAACAGACGTCGCGGTCTCGGCGTTTTGCAGGGAATTTACGAGGCTCATTTTACAGAGAAAAAAGTCCAGGCTCCATATGACTGATCAAGACGAGCCGATTACAATTGATTGACTGTTGATTGTTCAAGGTTGAGTATAAATTTGTGGGAATACTAATTTTTTGTTCTCACTCACATCAATTTCAAAATATCGAGGGTCTGCCTACACCATCCTTTGTAAAGTTGCATACAATCTAGAGACCATGGTGAACGATTCCGTCGGCAATTTTGCAGTTGAGAGTTGCCGATAGCCGAATAGTGTTGCCTTCCTTTCAATGCGAGTTCTCTCCAACACAATTCACATCAACGGGGAATGTGTTGGGGGACTTCAGGGAGGCCTGTGCTTGCCTTTATCAGTACGCTGAAGCGTCTGCTGTATTGATTGCCTTTCTGCCTTCCCTACACACGCTTTTTTACTTTCTCGGCCCTTGGATGCTGGTCTCACGAATGCCAGTGCACCCAGTTTTCAGGGGTTGAGGGCCTCGTGCATTTGATTGTTCGCACGCGCTCACAATAGTTATTATAACGCTTGTTTTCAGTGTTCGTAGAAAGCACGTAGTAATTGAAAGTTTCCATACAAGGATTTTGCACCCTGCCAGCTGACATTGACTTGCTGCAAGTATAGTGTTGAAGTACGTCTACGCAATTCACCTGCAAAAGTAGCTGAAAGATGCTCTCTTCGCAATAGAACAAAGCATCATTGTCGATGACTACACTAGACGTCGCGTGCAAAACGCCATTTAACTCTCTAAAGACAAGTTAATCCGTTTGCGGATGCTTTGTGCATTCAGGTCCATACGTAGAACGAGGTGAGTGGTTTTATTTCGACAAACAGAAAATTAAACGAATTTAGTTTTGGTTCTGTGTATACGTCTTAACCACGCCCACAAAAATCTATCAAGTTCATACGGAAAGCGAAAGATGCAATAAGAAGGCGATCCCCCGTTTCACCCGCTTCGTGTTTGTACGAGACCGGAGGTGTTCTTATCACCAGTCTCAAGCGCTGTCGCGATCGATTGCCTTCTCTTCCGAACTCACTAATATCCACCTTTTCAGCGTCTATATTCGACAACAAAAGATTTTTCATAGGCAAAAATTTGTCAAGGTCCATGATATGTCGCCGAAAATTTTTTGATGACTTCTCCATGTCGAACAAAACTACGCAATTCAAGGTAGACAACTAAATTTCATCTAAACGAAATCACCAGTTCGTTTTCAAGTTTCAGTTCAACTTGCTCTGCTCTACTGTGAATTAATCTGTGAATTGTAGCACGAAGTACTCAAGATGCTGATGAACGCTAGCGGTAGATGGCGCAATAAGTTAGTTATCCGATTGTTTTTAGCATGATGTGCATTTAGTTGAGATGACCATTAGAGCTGAAATTTGAAACATCGTCACAATCGTCGTGAGATGAAACACACAATCGCTTCGGTTACATAAAGCGTGCTTGCCGAGTGTTCGATTCAGCCAAAATCAACGCAATCTACATTCACGTAACAGGAGAAGTGAGAGAAGTACATGCTTATTCTCTTTCTAGATGTGGTACAACGTTTTGCTCGGCGAAAGTCTGTTGTTTGCTTAATCTGCGAAGGATAATCGGGACATCGTCTAGCAGAACTAGTGGCTGACTGGCTCAAAAGATGGTAAATGATGCAATTCCCCAATGGTTGAATTTTGTGTTTCAGTTTGAACAATTCTAGGTAATCAATCATGTACGAAGCTATCCTTTCGCCTATTATTAGAGGCTCTACATGCAACAATCTGAAATTGTGCATCCACGTGGAACGGTCATCGACTTGCAGATGCACCCCTCGTTTGACTGGAATAAATCATTTTGCTAGCTCTGAACTAAATAGCTTGTATTGTACTTGCACCGTACAACGTGAAGGAATGAATATTATAGCCTTGTGTTGCCACGCTCTGTAAATATTTACAGTTTCCTCTTCCTCATGACTCGTGTGAAAACACTCCTTCAAGACGGGATGGGATGGTCGTTTCACGGAGCCTTGGCCGTCCTTATCACTAGCCGCAGACGCTAGCTCAATTGATCGACTTTCTGCTTCTTTGTTCGCTAAGATCTTACTTTTCAGTGGCCATAGATGGCACCAGATGAGTTTCGTAGTCGAAAGTCATTACAATGTTGATTAAAATAATTTGGAAATCGAAGACAGCAGGCGATGCTGGTGGTTTACTCAGGTTTTTGCTTCTTTTCGACGGATTCTTCATAAATTTTCAAAACCTCGTGGGTGATGAAATGCGGCAAAATTAACGGATAGCTTCCCTGAAAATTTTAGGTGTAATACAATAAACAGCGCACGTCATCCACTTTGGCTGCACAAGTAACAAGTGGAATCGACTATCTGGAAAATGCAACTAAAGTCAAAAAGATTTTTTTAAATGTTTGCTTCGAAACTTCTCTGTGAGTGTTGATGATTTACTCACAAGCAATATTAAGCGTATACGACTGCAACTGATAAAGCGGAATAAAATCATTTCTTCGCATGAATCGCAATAGTCGCCTAGACATTGTTCAATCACACATCGATGAGATGGCGTTTATTCGAGTCGACTTACCCCATTAAGACTGTCTGTTCGTAGTCTGGCATAAGAATGAAACTCTTCTTGTCTGGCCATATATCCTTGTCTGTCACACTTCGATAAAAGGCGTGGATAATGTATTCAGGCGTCATTTCTACGATGGGCAAGGTTCGTCTTCTCGTCTTCGGCTCCCGCTCCTGCCTCCACTCGACTGCCTCCTGCTGCCTCCGCTCCGACTCCACCTTCCTCCCTCTCCCTCCTCCCCGCCACTTCCACTCCCTCGAATAAAGCTTTCTTCCTTCCAGGAGGCCGACGAGCGCTACTTCGGCACGCCCTGCCGACTCGAGCTGCAGGACGAGAAGAAGGATCGAGACG
>JAQIXL010000612.1:0-27740 GCA_034700245.1 Poikilolaimus oxycercus | reverse complement strand
ACCGAGTAATTTTAGCTCAAAACACCCGAGTATGCCGAGTATCGAGTACCGAGTACCGAGTACCCGCACAGCCCTGGTTTGTAGCCACAAGATTGCTTATCAATATGTGCCATTAACTGGAAGTGCTTTTGGCAAAAGAAGGTGCGGCTTGGCGTCAGAGTCCTGAGAGTTCTGCGTTAGCGCATCCCCAACAATCAAGAATTGACCAGTGTCGCTGACTTTTGTTACAAGAACAATTTTAAGACCGAAAAGCCCAAACCACATAATGTGATCGATTGCGCAGGGAATACAAGCCACTCACTCGAAACGTATCCACTCCCAAGAAGCCGCGTAGATTCGACCCAAAACCAGTGTGAAAAGATCGCCCGTCTGCGATGTAAGTCGTCGATAAGTTGCTTTTGAAACCCGGTCCCTTGCACTCATTTCTGCAGTGCAACAAAGAATAGCTGAGCATGAAACTGAAAGCTCACGAAAGGCAAGTCTGATCCTTGATCCAAGTGTCGCCTCCGCCAGTATCGATGAGCAGCGAGAATTGCTGTTGCGGTGTTCCCAACGTGAAATTCCCAACGAATTCCATGTCAGCAATGTCCATAACCTTTTGAAATAACACTGTAACTCATGTTACTAACGTGATGAGGAATAATGGCTCTGGCAAATCGTCCTTGGAGGTCGTATCCTGATTGCTTGAATTTCTCCCATTTTCCTGCACGCATCAGTCGTTTGCGTAGACTTTCGATTCGTTTCAGCGGAATCTAAACAAAGATGGCATACTTAGTGCTCAATTCAGCCGGCTCAATGGCTTTTTTGGAGATTCGTAAAAAAACAGCATGAACTTACTCGAAGTATACCATCGGTTAATGCAGCACAAACGAGAAACAGGACGAGGAAACGAGTCATGTGGTCGGTCGACAGCAGCCTTTGCACTCTTTCCGAATAGCTTTGGCAGGCGATAAGCTTCAAGGTTTCTCCTTTAATGACAGCTCATTTGTAGTCCACTACACGGTTGACGCCTCTGAACTTTTCCTAGCTGTATGATAAACGTGTGTAGACAAACGTATATAGTTTATTTACCCTACTAATTCTCTACATGGCATTTGAGTGGGAAGTTGGAGGCTTTCTTTTCCACATGCATCGACGAAGAATTTACGCTGCCAAAGTTTCAAGTTCTGTTATTTCAGCCCCGCTATGTTTTGTTCAGCGGGCGAAAAGTACGAACCAATTATCTGCGATGATCGTGCCGATGAGTCTTGCTCCCCTCCACTCGGTCCCGTCGAACAAAGGGAACTCCGCATGAGTCATCACTAAAAGTGAGCCTCACGGCCTCTGTTTTCCTCTGCGAGGCGCAAACGCGCGTAGCCACTCGACCTTGAATGTTTATCCGTCTGGTTTCGGCGTTCATCTAGCAAAAAAAGCGTTCGCCTGACTTGCTGCACAAATGCGAAGCCATCGACTTCAAAGGAACAAAGAGGCAATTTTCGGCAACGCTATTTCCACCAATTCACAAAGGTCAATTTATGGTCTTGTCAACTTTTTCTCATGGTTGGTTGCGTTGCCTAACAATCCGTGGGACGGCCCGGCCACATCATCCCCGCCGACCTCGGCCTTCCTCCCCGTTCCTGCGCTCCTCTATAAAGACTCGGCAATCACTTTTCAACTCCCCTTTCACTTTTCACACTTCTACTCTTTTGAATTGGCGAACTTTAGGTAAAATGCATACTGTGATCTTTGTTGTTGCTTGCCTTCTTCTTGCTTTCGTCAAAGCTGCCCCGGTGAACACTTCAGAGAAGGATTCGAGGATCGAAACTCATGGTCTGCTGCTTCCTCATGAGAGAATGCAATTGTTCTAGATTTCAAACGTCTCCAAGAACTCATCGCCGGGAACGCCACAGCCAAGTCCGACGAGGAGCCCGAAGAGCTCGAGGCCTACAAGCAAATGACAAGTTTGTTTCCAATTACCTCTTCTGAACCTGCTTTAGAGTACATCCCGAAGCCCATCACGACCTTCGTCATGAACGTTGGTTCATTTTAGAGCAAAGTTGCTTCTTCAGGTTCCGGCTACGGAGTTTGGCAAGGTGGAGGAGTACATGGATAGTATTGAGGACAACGGCAAGAGAAATCTCACTTATCAAGACTTTGAAAAGGAGCTTAGCACGAAGGTTTGCCTGTCATCAGTTGTCATGACTCTTTTAGTTCCCCGATGTTTACACCAAGTTCAAGGCGATGATCGCCGGCATGCAGAATGGCTTCAAGAAGATGGACAACACTGATGAGCGAAACTATTGGATGAAGGTGAGAAGTCTGACAATGAGACGGAAAGAAGCTTTTAGTTCTTCGAAGACTTCAAAACGGCAACCTCCGAAGAGAAGATGGAGGAGGCGGGAAAGAATGCAGTGAGGCACGTCTTCGACAGCTCGACAAGCCGCGAACAAATCGGCAAGGCCTTCCCCGAACTGAAGGACTTCTTCGACAGTGAGCACCTTGTTTTATCTAGAAACTTGTTCAGGTGCCTACTACGAACCGATGAAGGAGTCGATTTTGAACGACCTGAACTCCTCTTGATCTGTTTTCCCGAGCATTTGAAATGTTTTTGTACTTGGCATATCTTGTTGCGATAAAAGCTTTTTCTCCAAACTGACTTTCGAAAAACTCTGCTTTGCCGTTTTTCGGGCTGTCCCACTTGTTTGCTCTCGTGCACACACGGTGCTCACGTCGTCCGCTTCCTTCTTCATGAGAAATGCTGCATGACTTTCAACTTCGACTGTTTTCATTGCGATTGCCAATTTATCTGTAATTAATGAATTATAGGGAGGCAGGGGGGAAATGCAGCACATAGTTAATTTGTGAAGTCGCCATGTGGCTCGTTGAATGACTTTTTTCAGCACTTGGCGCAAGTCTTCCCGCAATAGGCCTTCTTGGTAGCGTCCGTGTAAGAGGGAGACGTGCAGAAGCCTTTCGAGCTCCAATCGGCACACCTGGAAAGTCAAGCTGAGTCTTCAAGATCGCCGCTCACTCGGTTTTCGCATCAACGCAGTCTGTGCTCTTACAGAACTTGCACGTCTTGGCGCACTTCTGGGCCAACATGTTCTTGTAGAGGTTGTTCGTGCACAGATCCTTGTAGCTGGCGCAATTGGTTTGAATGTCCTTGCAAGCTGAAAGAGACTGTCAACGAGTTTCTATCATAGCTTACTGTTAGCAACCGTCTTTCCGGTTGTAACTGCAGCCGCAGTCGTTGCACCGGCTGCGGTCGTCGTACCGCCAGCAGCCGTGGTTGTCGTCGGCGGAGCGGGACAGCAGTTGAACGTGCCGGCACCGTCCACGTCCTCGCACGCCTCAGTCGCAGCGCAGGTCGTGGTGTCGGTCGTTCCGGTACACACCGTGCCGGTCGGAGTGCTGCCGTCAGAGCAGGTCAATAAAAAGGTCGGCGTCGAAAAAATCAACCGGGAAGCGCCTTTTATCGTACAAAAATGGATGTTGGATGTGGCAGGGTCGAGGGGCTGGGAGCGTACGCAAAAGAGCGACGGAAACGGTGTTCAAACATTCTTCGTCCTATCGACCCACGCGAGTTCACGTGTAGTCATTTTAAAGATCTCATCGTCGGCACTCTTTCGAGCTTTTCATGAAACGCGAGGCAGATTTTTTCTGAAGGGAAAGAGTCAGAAGCAGTTGATGTTGCCAATCACGAGAAAGATGTTTTCAAACAAACCCTTTCATACGCTCGCAGCATTGAAAGGGGAATTGAGCATCGGAAGCAACACTGAAGAAACTTACATAGCTGATTCCAATTTTGACGTCCTCTCTTTCAGTCGCTTCTTCGTGCGACCTCGGGGAGTGAATAGCTCATTGATCTTGTGAAACTAACCTAAATCGTCGATGCACAAGTCACCTTTTTTGAACATGTGGAGTACTTGCTTGAGAAATGTCCCGCGCGTAGTAATTGGTTCTGAAGCGACTGCTGAATCTTAGTGTTGTTGGTTGAAACCCATACGATTTTCAGAGATGAAAAAAAGTGTCTCTCTCCTCTCTCTCATCTCTCGTGAGCTTTCGTCACGCCATGCACGTAGTCGTACCGCGGCTCGCCCGGTGCCATGCAGTGTTTGAACACGGCGTGTCCTTTTCATCCTCAACACGCTTCGCCCTTTCCACGAAGTCGTGCGTCTCCGATCTTCGGTGCTGCCTTTTGAAAATCGCTTGCGGTCGTGTTTTGCTGGCGGAGGTGCCACTTTCAGTTTGAGTGCGAATTGATTTCCAATTGATTTCTAGCAGACTTTTACCACTTTTCAGCGGACGTCGACCTCTGAAGAAATCAGAAACTTGTCAGAAATGACTTCTTTTACTCCTTCCCTCAACGATCTTCCCGCGGAAATCGTTTTGTACTTTTTGAAACTTGTCGATCTTGGCGATTTGCTGCGACTTTATTTTGTTAATCGATCTTTTCGTCGCTTTGTTGTGTTGAACTCGTACCAGCTTGAATTAAGAAGAAAAACTGCCGTCTTTCTTCAACTGTGTGACACAAAGACGGAGTTTCGCTATCTCGGCCTGAATGGCATGTACTTCACTGATGGCGAGCAAGAGCCGGAGAACAACACGACCAATACCGGCCACAGTCAAGAAATTGCTGAAAACGCCGTGTTCATGATCAAAAGCGAAACTTTGATGGACGGCTTTTCGTCGATGACCTTGAGACCAATGCCAAACGCTTCATTGGCCGTAGTTTTAGCTGAAGCGAAGAAGTTTCTCGATATAATTTCCCTGTTTTTCAAGCCGCAAAGCCTTTACACCAACGTTCACGAGGAAGAATTATTGGATTTGGCCCCACATTTGCCGCTATCTCTCAAGAAGATTCTCTTTGACGACACTCTTGTGCATGATGGACAGAAGTGCTGCGAGAGCCATGGCTCGGACACGGAGAAGAAGCATTTTCTAAGCGCTCTCGAGAAAATGTCCGTGGAAACGCTGCACATAAGATTTCAAGTGGCTCCAGCAAAAAACTTCTACCACTCGTCAGTCATTCAACGTCTTCAGGCTGTTCACGCTCACAATCTCGACGAAAAGAACCGAGACTCTCTCGGATGGTCTGTCAACCTCGACGACGAGGCCATGCTCAATGCTTCATGGGAGACCCTGTTCGTGGGATTTAGCAGCGTGACGCCCAGTGGCTTGAACCGGCTGCTTCGACTTTGGGTGGCCAAGCAGCGAACATTTGAAAGCATTAACGTTCTCTTCAGCAAGGAACTCAATGTCGAAGAAGTGAATTCCATCGTGAACGGCGTAGAATTTCGAATGTCAGAAAAGTTCCTAGGCGCCGAGATTACAAGAGACGACAGTGAACTTTTATCGCTGCAACTCTTCAACAATGTCTCGGAGACTGGCTACTTTTATGTTTGCATTGAACGTATGAAATAAACGTGTTTTTCCAGTATATTCTTAGAGCTTCCAAGACGCTTTCGCAAAAGGCCATTACACGCATAACTTCTTCTAATAAAGCTGTAATCAAGACCTATAAGAGCGCTGATTGTTGGAGAAAAAACATTCGCAGCACGCTTTCTAGCAACTTGAGGTTTACGAATTTCATGCAATTTGCTTTTTCTTTGAAAAACTCCTTCATGAGTCTCAATGTTGCCCTTTAAATTTGAACACAAAACTGTAACGAATGCTCAAGTGCAAATTATTTGCGTTTTTAGCGCTTCAGGGAAGAAATTCTTCTTATTCCCTTGAGTTTGATAGTCGTGGCCGCCAAGTGAGGAATGCCTGGCTTCTTTGGTCTGTTGAGTGCTTTTCCTGAGTAGATTACTTTGTACTTCTTTAAATTTGTCGATCTTATTGACTTGTTGCGTCTTTATCATGCCAGTCCTTTATTGAAAGAGTTTCTCTTACGCCACGCATCGCATCTCGAAGTGAAGCGAAATACTGGAATCTACGTTTATCTTTGCGACACAGAAACGGAATTTCGCTATCTCGGAGTTGGCGCCGGATTGAAGGCTGATGACGGAGACATCTTGAAGGCTGATGACGGAGACAGTCCGTTCATCGGAAGTGAGGCAGTTTGGCCGATTGCTGAAAAGTACAATTTAAAAATGGCAGTGGGCTTTCTGGAAAACAAATTTTGGTCGCTCTCCCTAAAACCTGTAGGGCATGCAATGTCGGACGTGATGAAGGCCGATGTAAAGGAAATCCTCGGAGTGGCGCGCCGCTTTTTTAGACCGTATGTTCTTGTTACAAATGTTCACGAAGACGAATTATTGGAGTTCGCACCGCATCTGCCGACATCATTCAAGAAGCTTCGTTTTAACGAAAGCTTCATTTTTGACGGCGTGAAATGTTGTACGAATCACGTTTCTACAGAGAATAGGATCAACTTTCTTGCGGCGATGAATTTATGGAACGTGACGAACCTCGATGCAAAATTTATTTCGCCAGTTTCACGCGAGTTCTTTTATTCTCCAGCCATTCAACGACTAACTCATCTACGAACTTGGCCACTAGGTGCTCAATCAAGTGAATCTTTTCAATGGAACACGAAGCTGGATGATTTAGCCCTGATTCTCTCGTCATGGAAGAATTTGTCCGTTGGAGACAGCAAGGTGACGGCGCTAGGACTGAACCAATTGCTTCGACGATGGTCGAAAAAAGAACAAAACATTGAACATTTGTACTTTCGATTTCTCAAAGCGCTCCCCCTTCAAGAGACGCTAAACGCCTTGTTGAATGGTCTCAATTTTCGAGAATCTGAGGGGCTCATCGACGCTGAAATCACGCGAGACGACGATGAGGTACTAGTAGTGAGACTCTGCAATTGTCTTTACGAACCGCTGGGCTTTTTCATTCTTTGTATTGAGAGCATGAAGAAATGATTTCGTGAACCTATAATGTTGTGATTTGTTCATTCGCTGAAAACGCTTTGTTTGTCCATATTGTGAAAATGTGTTGCATATAAAGAGATTGAATAACTGGTGCTGAGAAAAAAACTCTTATCAGAGACTGAGTGGTTTCGAGAAGAACACAAATTCACGGTCGAGTCTTCTACGCAAGTGCAAATAGCGTGCATAGGCGTTTTTTTGCTAGCCTTTTAGCGCTTCGGTAATGGACATTGGGTTGACAAAAAGTGTTTTAATAGTCAACGAAAATGTGCGCGTTCACTAGTTTGCTTCATGAACTTCCGTCGGAAAGCGTGCTGTACACTTTCCAGCCACGTTGATCTCATTGACTTACTGAGACTCTACTTTACCAACTCTTTTCTTCGAAGCTTTCTAACGCATAATAACTGACAAATTGACAAAGTTGTGAAATAAATTTTTAAAATGAAATAGAAAATTGAACGGTCAAATCTTCTGCCTAGGTGTAAATTAGCCATGCCTGGCTATTAGCGCTTTCAGGACCTTTCAGTTTAGAGAAATTCTCAGCAAATATGCCCGGCTTCACCAGTTTGCTTCACAATCTTCCCGTGGAAATCGTCCTGCACACCTTTCAGCTTGTTGATCTCATCGACTTGTTGCGACTCTATTTTGTCAACTCTTCTCTTCGCAAGTTTCTAACTCACAATGCCACTTTTTTGGAAGTGAAGCGCCGCACTGGAGTCTTCGTGCGACTTAGCGACTCTGAGAAGGAATTTCGCTACTTTGCCATTAATGGTTCATATCGGCCAGACGGAGATGAGCGCATACAATCTGCTATCGACGAAAAACTTGATGTTCCTTCGATCTCGGGCAAAAGCGTTTTCAAGATTGATACGTTTATTATTACCGAAACATTCTCTTCAATTACTTTAAGTCCGAACGCGCCGCGTGATGAGATAATGACTGAAATCAAACGATTGCTCGTCGCTGTTCGTCTTTTCATCAAACCGAAAACAATAGAGACCAACATGCATGCAGATGAATTTCTGGAATTGGTGCCGTTTCTGCCGGCAACATTTACTAGTTTTGTGATTAATGAAAATTTCACTGTGAATGGAGTGAAATGTTGCACGGATCACGTTGCTAAAGGCCACATGCTCAACTTTTTCAGCGCATTGAATCACTTGACTTTTGACAAGTTATTTGCAAGGTTTCTTTCACCCGTCCCGAGAGAGCTCTTCCATTTACCCGCCATTCAACGGCTGTCGAGCATTATAGCTAAGCGTCGAAATGAAAAGGATCAAGTAGCGGCATTCGCCTGGTCAGCTGAACTCGACGACGGCGCTTTGCTTCAAGCGCGCTGGCACACGGTTTTCTTTGGACCAAGTCGAATCACGCTCAATGGCTTGAATCAGTTGCTTCGTAGTTGGGTGGCGAAGCAGCGAGTGATCGACAACATGTTCTTTCAATTTAGCGAAGCATTTTCAGTTCCCGATGCGCTGCGTACCATGTTAGTTGGTGTGTGCGTTAGGCCCGTCCAGATTAAGGTCGACTGTGAGATAGCTCGAGATGATGGCGAGGTTCTTGCACTGGTACTGTATGGCAACATTAGGCGGTCCGGTTTCTCTAGCATCCACATTTTCCTTATTGACGATACTGTCTGTAAGTGATTATGAAATGACCGTCGTGACTGCTCCTTTCAAGGATCAAGTCTTGTGTAAAGAATGTGTAAAGAGATTGTTATGGTTTTCACATAAATCGAGGTTATTTATATAGCACTTGGAGTCTTTCAAAGTGCTGAACTGCGCAAACTGTAGTCACACACGAATTCGAACCGAAGGGGTGGGAGTTCCTCAAGTTCCAATTAGTGCAAATCCGAGATTTGAAATCTCCTTTGACCAGGTACACTCATTTTTTTGCCTTAATTTTTGTGGTTCAGCTCGTGCACTCTTTTCGACCTTCCCACGGAGATTGCCGAGCACCCGATCTCATCGACCTTCGCCGTCTTTATGAAACCAATTCGTCGCTGGCCGCTTTTCTCACTAGCCACGCGGGATGTGGAAACGAAGCGAAAGTTCATCGTGTATCTTCATCTTTGCGACGTGGAGTCTGAGTTTCGTTGTCTCGGTATTGGCGGAGCGACGGTGAGACGTCAAAGAGCCCAACCATCAAGAAGTACGACACTTCGAACGCCGAAAAAATTAAGACCTTCAAGAAGTTGTTGGAGAAGAAACGATTTCAGCACGCGTTCTAGCAGCTTGAGGTTTGCGATGCAGTTTGCTTTTGCCTTGTAAAACTTCTTCAAGAGTCTCCAAGTATCAACGTTGTCTTTTAAAGTGTAAGACGAACTTTAACGAATCCAAGTCAAGTGCAAATTGTCTGCGTTTTAGCACTTCAATGAAGAAATTCCTCATACGCCTTGAATTTAATATTCGATGCCGTAGCTTCAGCAATGCCTGACTCCATCGGTCTCTTGGCTGCTTTTCCTGAGGAGATTACTCTTTACTTTTTCAAGTTTGTCGATCTTATTGACTTGCTGCGTCTTTATCATTCCAGTCCTTTACTGAAAGAGTTTCTCTTACGCCACGCATCACATCTCCAACTGAAGCGCCGAACTGGAATCTGTATTAATCTTTGCGACACAGAGACGGAATTTCGCTATCTCGGAGTTGGCGTCATTCTGAAAGCTGATGACAGTGAAAACGTTTTTCTGAATGTTGAACGCTCGACGGCACCTCCAATTTCCACTAGCCATCGCCTTGAAGTTAAAGTGGGAAGTTGGAAAAACGACTTTTGGGTTGTTTCGCTAAAATCATCGACGGTGAGTTTCTCGTACGAAATGAAGGTTGAAGCAAAGCATATTCTCAATGCGGCACGCTTGTTTTTTAAGCCGATTGTCCTCTCCACAAATGTTCACGAAGATGAATTATTGGACTTCGAATTACATCTGCCTGCATCTCTCGACATGCTGCGCATTGATGAGAGCTTAGTTTATCGCGGCCGGAAGTGTTGTACGAGTCATATTCCTGCAGATAAGACTCGTCACTTTTTGAACGCCCTCGACTTGCTAAATGTGACTGCACTTGAAGCTAGATTTCTTTCGCCAGTTTCGTCGGCATTTTTCTATTCTCCAGCCATTCAGCGACTAACTTATCTTATAGCTTGGTCACCCGTTGCCGACCAAAATGGCGCTTTCCAGTGGAACACGGAGCTGGATGATTTGGCCCTGCTCCACTCGTCATGGAAGATTCTGTCTGTTGGAGACAGCAAGGTAACGGCACAAGGATTGAACAAATTGCTTCGACGATGGGCGTCAAATGGACGAAACATTGAGCACTTGTACTTTCGAATTCTTAGGGAGCTCCCAGCTCAAGATACCCTAAACAGCTTGTGTACCGGTCTCAATTTTTGCAAATCTGACAATCAGCCGTTCCTCGGCGCAAAAATCACGCGCGGCGACGGCGAGGACTTAGTGGTGAAAGTTTTCACTTGTCCTCTCAAACCGCTTGATTTTTTCATTATTTGCATTGATAGTAAGTCTTCGTGAACATAAAGTGCGTGTGTGAAATGTGTAAATTGTTGCAATACCTCATGGGGAGAAAGAAATAATTCTTGTCAGAGGTAGAGACTTTTCAACCTGGAAACAGAATCGTGCTCAAATCTTCTGCGAGTGCAAATTGCGTGCACTGGAGTTTTTTGCTACCCTTTTAGCGCCTTGGGAATGGGCCGTCGATTGGCAACAGTGCTGTAGTAGTAAGAAGAATGTGCGGTTTCATCAGTCTTCTGCATGACCTCCCCTTGGAAATCGTTCTGCAAACTTTTCAGCTAGGTGATCTTATTGATTTGCTGAGACTCTATTTCACTAATTCTTCTCTTCGTAGTTTCCTCAGGCACAATGCTCCATTTCTGGAAGTGAAGCGAAGCACAGGAATCTTCGTGAATATTTGCGATTCTCCGACAGAATTTCGCTATTTTGCAATTAACGGTGTGTATCTGGCAGACCACGAAAAGTCCGTTGAACCAGCAATTAACAAAGAAGCTGATGTTCCTTCAATCATTGGGAGCAACATTTGCAAGATTGACGCTGGCCTTATAACCAACACTTTCTGGGCTATAACGTTGAAGCCGAATGCGCCGTGTGACGTTTTTATAGAGGAAATTAAATGCCTTCTCCCCGTTATTTGTCTCTTTCTCAAGCCTCGCTTTATCGACACAAACGTTCATGAAGAGGAACTGCTGACGTTAGCACCGTGTTTATCTTCTGTGCATTTTAAGAAAGTACGATTCGATGAGAGTTTCATTATGAAAGGAGTGAAATGTTGCCCGGGCCATGCAGCCAAACGCAGAATGCCCAATTTTCTGAGTGGCTTGAATCATTTAAGGTTTGAAAAGTTGTACGTTCGATTCCTTTCACCCGTTCCACTAGAGTTTTTCTATTTACCAGCCGTTCAACGCCTCTCGAGCCTTTTAACGAAGCGTCGATATGAAAAGGATCGTGAGGCTTTCAATTGGACAACGGAACTCAAGGACGGCGCTTTGCTTAAAGCAAATTTACGGTTTGCTTTGGACCGAGTCGCATAACGCTCCACGGCTTAAATCTTCTGATTCGAAGTTGGGTAGCCAAGCAGCGCATCATCGATAATATGCTATTTCGATTTGCCGAAGCATTTTCAGTTCCCGACGCGCTGACTACGATGCTAGTCGATGTGTGCGTTAGACCCGCCCAGCTTAAGGTCGACTGCGAGATTCCTCGTGATGATGGCGAGGTACTCGCCGTGGTACTGTATGGAGACAATCGACGGACGGGTTTCTCCAGAATCCATATTTTTCTTATTGACGACACGGTTCGCAAGTGATTGCAATATTGCTGTAATTCTGTGAGTTGATTGAACCCATTGCCTTGAAGCGCGTCAACGAAAGAACACACGTAAGCACTTGTACCTCCGAATTCTCAGGGAGCTCCGCTCCAGATGATGACAACATGTTTCATACGGTATAAACTGTTTGAATAATTGGCGTTGATGGAGAAAATCTCACATCACGAGTAGCGTGGTTTCGACCTGAAAACTGACGCACCTTCGAATCTTCTGCGCAAGTGCAAATTGCTTGCATAGGACATGCTTTGCTAGCTTTTTAGCGCTTCGGGAATGGGCATTCAGCCGACAAAAAGTATTGCAGCATTCAAGAAAATGTGCGGCTTCACCAGTTTGCTGCACAATCTTCCCTCAGAAATCGTGCTGCAGACTTTTCAGTTAGTTGATCTCATTGATTTACTGCGCCTTTTCTTCACCACTTCTTCTCTTCGTAGCTTCCTCGTCCACAATGTCTCATTTCTGGAAATGAAACGATGCACGGCAGTCTTCGTGAACCTTTGTGATTCTCCGACAGAATTTCGTTATTTTGCAATTAACGGTGTGTATTTGGCAGACCATGAAGAGCGCGTTGAACCACCAGTCAACGAAGAAGTTGATGTCCCTTCAATCACCGGCAGCAATAATTTGAAGATTGACGCCGGACTCTTGACGCACACTTTCTGGGCTATAACATTCAAGCCGAATGCAGCGTATGACGTTTTTATAGAAGAAATTCAACGCCTCCTTTCCGTTATTTGTCTCTTCCTCAAGCCTTACTGGATCGATACAAACATTCACGAAGAGGAATTACTGGCACTAGCACCGTGTTTTTCTTCTCTACCTTTTAAGACACTTCGTTTAGATGAAAGTTTTACTCGGAAAGGAGTGAAGTGTTGCACTGATCATGCAGCCAAGAGCCGGACGCCGAACTTTCTAGACGGCTTGAATCATTTCAGGTTTGGCCATTTGGCTGTTCGTTTCCTTTCACCTGTCCCGCGAGAGTTCTTCTATTTGCCTACCGTCCAACGCCTCTCAAGCATTTCAACCATACGTCGGGATGAAAAGGATCGTGAGGCCTACAACTGGTCAGCCGAACTTGATGACGACGCCTTGCTTCAAGCACAATGGCAAGCAGTCGTTTTTGGACCGAGTCGTATAACACTCAATGGCTTGAATCAACTGCTTCAAAGTTGGGTGGCCAAGAAGCGCGTGATCAATAACATGTCCTTTCGATTTACCGAAGCATTTTCGGTTCCCGTAACATTAAATGCCTTGCTTGTCGATGTGAGCTTTCGGCCCGCTGAAATTCGAATCGACGCTCACTGTGAGATTACTCGTGATGACGATGAGGTGCTCGCGGTGGTGCTGCGTGGAGACAATCGACGGACGGGCTTCTCCAGAATTCATATTTTTCTTATTAACGGCGCTGTTTGCAAGTGATTGCAAAAATTCTGTGATGTGATTTTATGGAATTAATGTTTACGTGATAAACGATCTAGGAAAATTTTTGATCGCAAACTGCGGATTGCGCTATGATTGAACCAATTGCCTTGACGCTGGTCAACGAAAGAACAAACGAAAGCACTTGTACATACAACATAAACTGTTTGAATAGTTGGTCTTGATGGACAAAATCTCACGTCACGACTAGAGTGGTTTCGACCTGAAAACTGGTGCACATTCAAATCTTCTATTTACGTAGGTGCAAATTGCTTGCATAGGACATGTTTTGCTTGAGATTTAGCGCTTCGGGATCGGCCCTTTCCGTTGGAAAACAGTGTTGTAACAGTCAACGAAAATGCTCGGGTTCACAAGTTTGCTTCACAATCTTCCGTCGGAAATCGTGCTGCACACTTTTCAATTAGTCGATCTCATTGACTTGTTGCGCCTTTACTTCACCAATTCTTCTCTTCGTGGTTTCCTCGTCCAGAATGTCTCAAAACTAGAAGTGAAGCGATATACGGGAGTCTTCATCAATGTTTGCGATTCTGCAACAGAATTTCGCTATTTTGGCATTAACGGTTCGTACATGGCTGATTACGAACAACGCAGTGAGCCCGCCATTGACGAAAAAATGGATGTTCCTTCAATCACTGGAAATGACATTTTCAAGATTGACGCCGGCATCATAACCGACGGTTATTGGGCCATTACGTTTAAGCCGAACGCTCCGTACGACGCGGTAATAAAGGAAATCCAACGCCTAATTCCCGTTGTGTTTCTCTTCCTCAAGATTGAATTTATCGTTACAAACGTTCATGAAGATGAGCTACAAAAAATTGCGCCGTGCGTATCTTCAGCACGTTTCAAAGCATTAGGATTTGATGAGAGTTTTATTCGGAATGAAGCGAAGTGTTGCGCGGTCGACCATGCATCCAAAAGTCGCATGCCCGATTTCTTAAGTGGCTTGAATCACTTGAATTTTGACAAGTTGGCTGTTCGATTTCTTTCCCCCGTCCCACGAGAGTTCTTCTATTTTCCAGCCGTTCAAGGACTGTCAAGCATTTTAACCAAGCGCCGATATCAAAAGGATAATGAGGCTTACAATTGGTCGACGGAACTCGACGACGACGCCTTGCTTCAAGCAAATTGGCACACGGCGTGCCTTGGACCAAGCCGTATATCCCTTAATGGCCTGAATCAACTTCTTCGAAGTTGGGTGGCCAAGCAGCGTGTGATCGACAACATGTCTTTTCGATTCAAAGAAGAACTTTCGATTCCTGAAACGCTGAATGCTTTACTGGTGGATGTTCCTTTTCGCACCACGCTAGACGGCGTCGACTGTGAAATTCCTCGTGATGATGGTGAGGTACTTGTGTTGATACTGTATGACGACATTGAAACAACAGGCCTCTTCAAAGTTCATATCTTTCTTGTCGACGATGCGTTTTTAAACAATTGTAAAATGGAATAAACTATTACGTTGAATATCGTATGAACGTGCGAAATACGTGAGATTTTTTGTTAAACACTTAGAAATAAGTGCGAAACTGCGCAAGCGGTCAGGCGTCGGAATCATCGCGGAGGTTCGGAGATCGTCGAGGTCATAGAGTAAGAGTCTTCTTCAATGAGGTACGCTTTATGTTCCACGCATAATCTTATTTGTCTTGTTTAGTTCGTGCCCTCTTCTCGATCTTCCCGCGGAGATTGCCGAGCACATTTTCGGCATGGTCGATCTCGTTGATCTTTTTCGACTTTACGAAACAAATTCATCGATGGCCGCTTTCCTCACTGGCCACGCAACTAGTCTGGAAACGAAGCGAAAGTTCATCGTCTATCTTCATCTTCGCGACACGGAGACCGAGTTTCGTTATCTCGGCATTGGCGGTTCGTACGTGAGCGACGGAGAGACGCCGAAGAACCCAACCATCAAGAAGCACGACCCTTCGAACAGCGAAAACTCCATTTTTACCGTGGAAACAGCAACCTTGCAAGACGACTATCTCGGCATCAAACTGATTCCCTCAAAGACTGTTTCCGAGGAGATTTTGAAGAAAGAAGCCAAGAAGCTTCTCGGAATCATTCGTCTCTTCTTCAAACCTCTCTATTTGAGGACGAATGTTCATGAGGATGACTTATTGGAGTTCATGCCGTATCTGCCAACTTCTTTCACGGATTTGCTCTTGGATGAGGAGCATCTTCAAAACGGTGTGAAATGCTGTGAAAGTCATGTTTCAAGCTCCGACAAGACGGAATTTTTGAAGGCAATCGACAAGATGCCGCTGCTCGACACGTTACACGCCCGGTTTAAAGTTCCAGCTTCGACGGCTTTCTTCGAATCGCCGACCATTCAGCATCTTCACTTCATTAATATGAAGAACAACGGAAAATTGGAGAATGGTGAGTCTTTCAAGTGGATGGAGAACTTGGACGACGACGCCTTGCTTCGAATGTCGTGGAAGAGGGCAGCAGTCGGTGTCAGCCGCATCACCGCCAAAGGCTTGAATCGTCTGATTCTAGAGTGGATGCACGGAGAACGAGACATCGAGAAACTCTCTTTCAAATTCACGAAAGTCTTCAATTTGGCCACAATGGGTGAACTGATTGCCGATCTTCCGGGCATCGGGCTAGCCTTCGTGCGTGACGATGGCAAGGAACTCAAACTCAAATTTCTTGATTATATCTCTACCAACGGCTTCTTTTATGTGATACTGGAATAAACAGGCTTTTCTCAGTTAAAGAAGTTTGTTCAATGGTCAAGGTATCAATTACAGTAGGTAGAATGAGACGTGCTGGTGTCGTAATGAAATTGTCGTGCTGAACGAGTGAAACAAATTGAAGGCAGGCAGAAAACTGAAACAAATTTCGCCATCGTCCCCCTCCACTTTCCTTCACAGCCCCTGATGCGCTGACGCTGCATTTTCTTCTTCGATTGGAGCGAGGCAAAACATTCAGTTCCGCTGAATTTGCGAACAAATGTGGAAGGCTGTTGACCGAATTCCCGAGCGCTCCTTAGGAAAGCGAGCCTTTCGGACGTTCGTCCTTTTGTGCTCGCTCATCGTCGTCATTCTCCTGGTGGTCGACGGCACCGGTCTCTACCTTTGGATCAGGCGTGCTCCCAATCAGACCGAGCCGCTCCCAACGCCAAATCCCCCAAAAAAAGCGCTTACTACGACATCGCCGTTTGGAAATCTTCCGAGCGGCAAGCCAACAATCGGAATTTGAAGACGACGCCGTTTACTCCCTTTTTCTGTCTCTTGTATATTCATCTCTCTTTTCGCGATTTGGTAATAAAGGTGACCTTGTTCATCGTGACCCTCGGCCACGGTTGTCTAAATCGATGAAATTTAGGTAAGCTCTCAGTTCCTGAAGATGACGAAAGAAGAAAAAAAGAATGGGGCGAGAACCGATAAAGGAGATTCATACAGTGCTGATATCCAAGTTGGTAGAGTTTCTGACGATCTTAAAGCCGGCGTCGAAAGCACTCACACTCAACTGATCAGAGGCCGAGGCACGTCTTGGTGGCGGGCGCGCGATCGGAGGCGGCGAAGCCTGACGTGTCCTGGCAGGCCGCTGAGACAAGGCCAAGAGAATTATGGCGGGTGCCTTTGTCGAATTAGGGGGTTGACCTCAAGGAGACGGCAACGCACTTGTCCAAAAGGGGGCCAAACTTCCCATATAAAACGAGTTTCATAGAAGAGCGCCTCAGTGAAATAAGCACGATTTCATGATGTTCCACTGGCTGCTGAGAGGGGGCGATTGGGCTCCAATCCAGTAACCTCTGGGTTGCTTGCGGACAGTTCTCGCAGTGATTGCAGTCCAACAAGTATATAGAAGGCAAATCGAATTCTCCAAGGTAAAGCCACATAAATGTTAGCGTTGATGGTGACGAAAGTGGCGGCGAGAACGGCGAGAGAAAGAGAGAAAAGATGAGACAGCCGCAAAAAGGGGGTTTCGCCTCAGAGGCTTACTTACAATCCGTTGCGTCCAAAGGATTTGAAATTCGCGGTTCCGAAAAATCGCTGAGAGCCCTCCCTCACAGTGCGCTCACAAATTAAGGAATTCAGCGCGGAGAAGAGAAATTGTTCAAAAATGTTGATAAAATGAACCTAAGCGTAATAAGGTCTTCACCGACTTCAAGTGTCGGGTGACTTCCTGAGTATTTTGTTTGATGACGGTCCAGACGTTGAGCCCCCGGTCTTCGTTCATGAAAAAGCTCTTTTCGGCAAAGCACCTCTTGTTCTTGGTTGAATATCATTTATATCGATCTTGAGAGGCGTCACTGATGTCACTGACGCTCAAGAGAGCAAGCCCGCATCGAAAGACGTCGATGTCTTTTTATTGCGCCAAAACTGCCGGCATTCGGCTGTGAAGGTAGAGAGATGCTCGGCTTACACTCCTGCTGCTGCTTTATTCTAATACTGTAAGTTCACTCCTCTTATAGTGGCATGCAAAAAAACGGAGAAACTACCCCATTGGGTAGTTTCTCCAAGTCTAAACGTGCGAAAAAGATGTTTTGACATCTTCCAGCCTTGCGGCTGTTGCAGAAAGTCGCATCTTTTGACGCCTGTTGACACCTGCCTTTAGACATTCCTGTGCCCGCACAGTCGTGATCTGAAACGAATAAAAACATATGCTTGCAGATTCTTCTCGCGTGCTACGACCGCGGATTCGTGCAACAACTATTTGGACAGAAAAGACAGCGACATTTTCATCTTCACGTACGTACCAGCATATTACTGTAAATTTACAAAAATGCAACTTGCAGTGACTCGGAATGTAACCATCCACATCCAGCTGTTAGCGTCGATAAAGCTCGGCGCCAATACAACCTTACTTATAAGATTGGAGAGGTGAGGTTTAGATATCACTCCTATGTCCGCTCCTGTGTGTGTGTGTGTGTGTGTGGTTTCATCTATAATGGACCACATTTTATTAATACTTGTAACGTGTAATTTTCTATTACAGGGGTTCACTGCCGTATCAGTTCGTGGTGTTATCTGTATTGCAAAATTCTTCAACTATTCAATTAGCAACCTCTTCTATCGAAATATTCATATAATTGCTAAAAATATAAAGTGAGCGGCTTAAGACGCAGCTTTTAAAGAAACACATCTATATTTCTAGCATCGACGACAACGTGGCAATCGTTTGCCAGCCGGACAAAGATCCAACAAATTACTGTGAGGCATGTATACAAGCGGAGAAAAGTCCGAGCGGCCAATTTTTCCGAATTCCAGCGTAAGAAAATATATTTGTACTTATAAAACAAACGTTTTAGAACTGACCGCAAATGTGAAGCACCCGGTGCACATGTTTCATATCGTAATTGGGACGTCCAAATCATCGATGTGGTGCGAAATTTTGCATTTCAACAAAACCTAAATAATAGAGTTTTTCGGGTGCATGTTTTAGGTTTCTATTGTAGAAGTCGCATCTGGAAAAGCATAGCAACTAAATACAATTGTATTTATTTATAATGGCAAACTTCAACAGTGTCATTTCAGCCAGTACAATATATTTACGTGATACGGAGCCACTCTTGCGTTATAAGGGACATTATCACCGATGAGCGTTTTGAGACCGCTGATCTATGCTATGCGTTCTTCGAACCACGGTGCTTTATCTTTTTTTTTCTAATTTGGAACTTTTTATTGCGAATAGGTATTAAAACGACTTATGTACTGTAAAAGCTCCTCTTTCAGCCATATCGCACTTGCGTGCATTGCGACTGAGAACTTTGGTTCCGACAATTCGGTCCAGTTGCCAGACAAGTGTGTAGAGTTGTGGTGGAAAGACATCTCGATCATCCACTTCTTCAAGTTCTTTCTTTATTTTCAAAAGAGATGACACTTTATTGTAGGGATATCAGATGCATATTGCCGTGGACGGGAGTTGCAGAAAAGGGGCGCCTCCCTGCTGGCAGTGTGGTTTGCTTGTAGGGATAAAACAAAAGAGCTGAATCATTGCAGACCTTCATGATTCAAGACGGTTTCCAATGCATTTTCGATGGAGACGCCGAAAAGAAGACACAGCAACCTGGGATCTGGCGCGGACTAAAGTGAATCTTTTGTTTAAAATATCCGCTGTGCACATGTCAAATGATTTCTTTTTTATTTCAGGCTCATAAAAGAGGGCGCTTACCACTGCGTGAAGAGTTCATAAGAGATCTAAGAAGCGCTTTTCTCCTATTCCCACTATTACGTCATCTTATTGATGGAAATAAATAAATGCATTTATTTTTGGTATGCTGCCTGGCACGAACCGACGAGCATGGAAAACGTAGGAACTGAAATTTGTTTATGACGGGATGGTCTTCGTGAAGAAAGACAAGCAGAAAGTCGCACATTGAATGACGCGATCAAGAAGAGGGAGTGGAAGCAATTCAGCACTCTTTGTCATTACGAGGGACTTCTTTCGCACTTTTTGGTTAACAGTAAGAAGGGCAAGCAGTGTGAAAAGAATGTCGGCGCTTCTTTGATGTGCTACATGTTTCAGGTTTTGTTAGCCCTCTCAAGTGAAAGGATGAAGCGGCATTGCTGAGGCGGGTACAAGCGTTGGTGAATTGTGACCTTTCTGCATACAACACGTGAGCACAACTTTTGCTGCAACGACCACGAACAAAGAAAAAAAGCCCGCCATGTGAATATGCATGTGGTTTTTTTTCTCTCTAAAACACACGACCTTCGGCGGCATTTCCGCCATCAGACTACACCGAAAAATGTCTCTGTGCACGTAAGCAAGGAACGGTTTTACGTTTAGAGAACACCCGCGTTTTGCAGCGGCAACGCGGAACATTTGACTCTGAGCCGGTGTCGCAAACAAACTTCGTTTCCTGGAATGCTCACGATGTGCGTGCTGAAAGAAAATATAAAAGGCGTGGGAAAGGGCAAGAGGACAAGTAGCGACTACGGTTACTGACGATGCAGTGCTCACTCCTCCTCCTTTGCCTCGCCGTCCTACTGCTCCTGGTCCCCTCAGTTTCACCTCAGACTTCCTCTACAGACCCGACTGATTCTACTGGATGCATCTTCCAGCCCCCAACTACTCGTAAGGCTGCCTTTTTTTGTTGATGCAACCTTCCTTATTTCAGCAAATGCCTGTGCGAAGTGCACGGCTCCGATTGAGATCTTGGTGAAGAACGAAGGCGCCAAGTCCTTTGAGAGCATCGTTCTCATCGGTTCGCAGTTGACATTTGTCTGCTTGCCCAACAATCCAGCTTCATACTCGCAGATCGAGGTCTGACTTTTTCGACATTGTCACGAATGGTGAGACTGCAGTTCAACGCCGGTCTCAATGGAGTCATCAACGCAACCACAGGTGGACTAACGGTGGTGAGCCTTCTCTGTGATGGCACGAACTGGACCCTCGATGGATATGTGATCCAACAAGTGGAATGCGACTCTACAACCGCTTAGAAAGTGCATGGAACATCCGTAGAACGTAGAACAAATATTCATTTTACCTCGGGTTGTTTAGTGGCTCATTGTCGTTGCAGTAGAATTGGAGAATAAAAATTGTCTTGAATTTGATGTGCAACGTTATGAATACAAAGCCACGAGTATGGAAAAGCAAGAAAATATCATCTAAAGCGTTTCTTACGTAATCCTGAATTTACGAAGTAATCACAGCTTTTCAAGAGAACAACATTAACTCGAGCGAACTAGACTCTTTCAAAGAACATGCGCGTGCAGTCCACCAAGTGAAACTGCGACACTGGTGCAAGTGGGCATATTCGTCTGCGCCGTCATGAATATTGAAGATCTGCGATGTTTGTTGTTAATCTGCAAACTCCTATGGCGAGGTCAACTGATCACTAGCAATGCGTTTAATTAATTTTCCTTACTATCTATAAGTCGCTACGTCTGTGTGTCGTTTCTGTTTTCAAGGTTTTCGTCCATAAGTCGCGAAAGTAACAGTCACTAGGGCGTTTTCGGGGTCCAGAAATCGTTTCCCGCAAAGAAAACAGCATGGTTAAGAAGTGAAAACGCCATAAAAAGCGAAAAGATTGGAAATCAACTAAAAATTTCATTTTAATTTACATTTGCGGGCGCACTCTCGGTGCGCGCACCGAGAGTGCGTTGCGCAGTGAGGAGTTGAGCGGAAGCGCTGAAGGGGCCGAGTATTCTATGTGCTTTCAGGGTAGGAGAGAGAAGGGGCATTATTCTATGCTGTTTCAGGGGGTGAGGGAAAAAGGGAGAAGTTCGCCTATCGGGGTGAAACTATGCCGCTTTTACGCTCCAGCGGAGCGAAGCGACGCTGGTTAATGTAAAAGCTGCTGAAATTTTTTAAAAATTTCAAATTTGTTTACAGGTCCAGGATTTTCCATTTGACGATCCAAACTGCAGTGCTGTCATTGGCGCGTATTGGGCAACGTCTGCCCAACAGTGGGTTTTGCCTGAGTCTGAAATTAACGGCGTAGAGGTTACGCTTCGATAGTCTAAGAAAGACTTGACAACTTTGTAGCCAATTACCGGTAACTCCGAATTTGACGTTGTTTCGCGAGCGCTACACATTGTCGTCTGGAACGAGACCGTTCTCTTCGACACCGCAGAGACTTTTGAAGATGTGCGAACCTTTTCAGACGAAAACTAGTTGCAGATTCATTTCGATATTCAACTTCGGCGAAATTCTCAACTCCACATCCTGCTAAGCATCGCGCCACCATTTGTTCTGACAACAATCGCTATTCTCGGCTGTTTTATTCCTCGGAGTCAGAGCCAGACCTGGAAAATTGACAAAGTCTTGAGTTCAGCTGGTTTTTATGATCTTTGAAGGTTGCCTTGTCGTTAAGTGCCTTGCTGGCTGAGGCAGTCGTCCTTACAGTGCTCAATGTGGCCCTTCCCTTTACGAAGAAGATGCCACGCATTGGTTTGCCAGGGACTGTAATTAGCAATTTTTCTTCTTCAGCAACCTATATCTTTTTGGAAATGTTTTGCGGGCTTACATCCCTGTTGACATCCCTAACACTCCCAATTCTTTTGAGACGGCTAAGAAAGTGGCATCGTTGGAGAGGAATCAGCAAGACAGCTCAAACAATTGCCATGGCGAGGAGGTTCGCGGCCCATTCATTTCACGTTTCTTCAGCGTGCTCCGAAAAAAACGCTTCGAGAATTCGTCTACGGCAGAACTCCATCGGCATGTTAGCACTAAAACAAAATTCAAGAGAATTTATGACAATTTTCAGTTTCCCATTTATCTTCGCGAAACGTCTTCGCATGCATTTTTCTTGATTCTCTTCGAGGTGATCAACATAGCAATTTTCATCTGGGTTTTAAGTCCAGCAAAGCGATAAAATATTTTGGAAAGATATATCATTTGCGCTGTTCGCTATGCGGCGTGCTTCCTCACACGACAATGCGAACCCGCCGCCCCAAGTCCAAAGCTGAAACTCTCACGGGCAAAGATCGCCCCCGTCCAACTCGCTTGCTGGGTCAGCGCGGACGGTAGACCCAGTTGCCCGTGCCCCCTCACGCAAAAAGGCCCGTTTATGGCACTGCCTGGCCTGCGTCGAAGAAGGGATCAAAGTTATCAAAGTTACACATAAGACAAGCAACTTTACCAAATCGCTTCTCACAGTGGCTTTTTGTTGGGCAAAATGTTTGTTCTTGCTCTTCCACGACATTGCAAGTGTGTACCTTCATTGAGGCAAGGCAATGAGGCACAAAAAAGCTGTTTCAGTTTCAAAACCCACAGCTACTCCTTGTAAAAAGTCCGCACAAGAAGAACATTCCAAGGTAAACTGGAGAGAAGTCAAAAACTTTTCGGTCCGATTCGTACCCTTGTTCCCCATTCCACGAACAGCAAGCACAATCGCTAAAAACGGGATCTTCGTAGTAGTAAGATGCGATTTGAATATACCAGGTACCTTCGTTGAAAAGGCGAAAGACAACTGGCCGACGAGACGTGAACAGTTGATGAAATTGGAAAAAAAACATGCGCAAACAGCAGTGCGTGCGTTCAGACCTTTACAATTCTGCTGCACGAACCTTCGCACGACTGGTTTCGGGACATCTTTGTTGCCATGACATCTTAGCAACAAACAGGCGTTGAGACGTTCGACAACCTTCCAACTTTCTCGTTCGCAGGCAATGAGGCAATATAAGTGTCAGCACTTTCGTCCTGACGTAGGTCCGAGTCATCCTGCCGTGCATTCCTTTGTGAGTTCTATTCTCAAGCTTTTGTCGTGATGCGGACCTTCTCGTTCCTCGTATTCGCTGTGGGCATTTCTGCTTGGTATCATGGTGGCCCTAAGCCAGATGCTTTCACAAGGTTGGTCAGCTTCTCGATATTAATGAATTTTTTCATAGTGGTGAAGTTTGGCCATTGCCATGGTCGATCCGTTATGAGGACTTCAATCACACTATCGATCCCGGCAATTTCGACTTTACTTCGACATTTGATGATTGCGAAACTTTAAACAAGGCGTTGGATCGATATTCGAAGCTGGCCTTTCCGTTCTACGATGAGTCAACCTTCGCCGGAACACCCACGCTGACGGCTCTGGAAATCTCTGTGAGGCAGGGTTGTCCAGGAAAGTACCCACCTTCGGATATGGACGAAAGCTGTGAGTGCCATTTATTTAGTAGGGTTGGCAACCGGAACCATTACCGTTACCGAAATATCGGTATTTACCGATTTTTTGAGATTACCGATTTACCGATTTTACCGATTACCGATTTTTCGTCCTTACCGAAAAACCGATTTACCGATTTACCGAAAAAGTTTTACCGATTGCCAACCCTATTATTTAGAGAACTGCGTTCAGATTCTCTGCGAATTGAGGCCAACGAGGATACCGCCTATTTGGAAGCCGAACAAATCTGGGGAGCCCTGAGAGGCTTGGAAACGTTTTCGCAGCTAATCTTTATGCCTGAAAAGAACAAGGTAAGACTCTCGGAGTAATTATACCGGCGGCTTTAGTTTCTCCTTCGAACAGCGACAATATCCGATAAACCTCGATTCTCCTATCGCGGTATTCTTATTGATTCAGCAAGGCATTTTCTCTCGATCAGTGTGATTCTTCGGCATTTGGTTTGCGTCTTGGGCCTCTCTGAAACTATGAACTGGTCAGGATCTAATGGCTCAGAACAAGATGAACGTCCTACATTGGCACCTCACGGACGATCAATCGTTTCCTTACACATCGGAACGTTTTCCGGACATGGCGCAAAAGGTGCCCGAAATGCCTCGGCATCCTTTTGAAGTCGCATTTCAGGGAGCCTATTCGCCGAATCATGTCTATTCCGTGGAAGACGTGAAGAAAATAGTCAACTATGCTAACGAAAGAGGGATACGCGTCGTTCCCGAGTGAGTTCTTGACGTTTCAACGCACGAAATTTGTTCAAGATTCGACACGCCTGCTCACGCTGGTTCATGGAGTGGCAGCCCCGACGGTTTGCTGGCCAAGTGCTTCTATTCGAACGGCGAAGAGCGTGAACTTCACAATCTCATTGACCCAAGCCGCGACGAAACCTACAAGTTTCTTCGTGATTTTTTCACGGTAACCGAGCTGTGTAGAAATTGCACGTTTAAAGGAAGCGCTGGAGGTCTTCCCAGACAAATACATACACTTTGGTGGTGACGAGGCGCAGTGGGACGGTCCCGAGTGCTGGTTTGTGGGCTTTTCGTCAAAAACCGTTTCAGGCTGAACAATCAGGAAGTCCAGCAGCGACTTCGCGAGTTAAACGTCAGTGCCGATATCAATTCAATACTCAACCATTACTTTTACAAGTTGGCCTTTTTCAAAAGAAAATTAGATTTTTAGTCTTTTCCAACAAGTTGACTTAATTGGTAAAGGAACAAAAAAGATCGTCTGGCAAGACTCTTTCGACAGCGGCGTCAAATTCTCCAAAGACGTCGTTATACAGCTCTGGAAGGGAAATCCTGCAGAAATGAAAGCCGACTTGGCTAAGGTCACAGCCGCCGGTCACAACGTCATTTTGTCTTCTTGCTGGTTTGAGTTTCTCGCCCAAAATTATTTCGCAGGTACCTGAGCAACGTGCACACGGACGCCGACTGGGGCTACGGAGACAGTCCAAATCGAGACCAACGTGGAATGTTCTATCAATGCCAGCCTCATGACTTTGAAGGCGAGGACTGGCAGAAGGAACTTGTGATTGGTGGAGTGGCCGCTGTCTGGGGAGAATTTATCGACGGGACGAACTTGATTCCGACGACATGGCCGCGTGCCTCGGCCGTCGCGGAACGTCTCTGGAGTGATCCGGCACAGACTTTGAGCGCCGACGAGGCTTGGCCGCGTCTCCACGAGCATCGTTGCCGAATGTTAAACCGGGGATTTGAAGTTGCGCCTCCAAATGCTCCCGACTTCTGTCCCTTCGAGTGGAATCCACCCTATGAACCGCTTTAACCTCGCCGTAAACAATCTAAGACTGAGAAAAGTTGTTTAATCTCGAACTTCCACTCAACAACTGAAAAGAGGTCTTGATCAGGACCTTTTTTCTGTGACAGAATTCTCAACACAATTGCGCCGATAGCTTTTTCGGCGACAATGCTCCTTCCTCGTCGTGCCCTCCCGCATCTGACATCAACAGGGTCGACGCCTATGTCGTCAGCGGTGGCGAGGTTATAGCAATCTCTTGTGCTCATTCAGCTTTGCGAAACTTTAGGAATTCATTAAGAGACTCAGTGGCTTTCGGTAGCAGCGTATCGGCTGACAATGGGTCTGTTCCAGATCTTTTCACTTTTTGACTTTTTGACTCAATTTGGTCACTTTTTGACTTTTTGACTTTTTGACTCTATTCAAGCCCGGCTGGCAGCAAGGGCGACTCCTCGGTAAGAGCTTTGACTTCCACGCGAGACCAGTCGAGTTCGATCCCCGCGTGCTGTTTTCTCTTTTGCTCGTTTCGAAACTTGCTCTTTCTGAGCTCTTTCGTGTTCCCGAGCACGGCCGAGCTGCTTGGAGTGGTTTGGAGTGGTTTTGAAGCGTTGGCCTCTCCGATTTCGACTTCGGCCTTCTCCAGCTTGCAGCCAAGGGGCCGAGAAGCAGAGATCAAAGCGTCCTGTGAGGCCGCCTGCAGCTGAAACAGTGCTTTTCAACTAAAACGGGTGCTGGGAATCGATTCCCCATGCCCGAATTACTCTACGCACTCATCTCCGTGCTTAAAAAGACGATTCATAACGAGAGAGGACGAGGTACTCCTCCCTTTGCCTCGCCCAGGAGGAGGAGGAAAGGGAGGAGGAGGAGAAGAAGGAGGCCTTCGAGGATTCTTTTCGTTTCTGTCGCATTTCTACGGATGAGCAGAACTGCGTATGACGAAGTAAAAGATTTCAGAACTTGGGCTGCGCTCTTTGAGCTGGACTGCTGGCTCCTCCTTCTCCTTCTCCTCCCTTTCCTCCTCCTCCTGGGCGAGGCAAAGCGAGGAGTACCTCGTCCTCTCTCGTCATGAATCGTCATAAAACTTCATATTCCCTCTCGTTTAGTGTGTTTTAAGCGTCGTCCGTCGACGCCCAGCGACGCTTCCGCCAGCTCTCCTACTACTCTTCGGCCTCGCCCTTGCCGCCTCCAACAACACGACGATCGCGCCTTCTGGCAGCCAGAAAAGGCCGCGTTCTGAGAGGAGGGGGCATGAGGACTTTCGACTGCCTCGCGAAAAAAGCGCGCGCCGCCGCGAAGGCCTTGAAATTCCTGCAACGTCCTCCTTCTGAGAACGGAAAGGGAAAGAGGGAGTCTTTCAGAGTACCTCAAGGGTTTGCTCGTCTACCCCGGAGCGTCCGCAAGAGGAGCTCCAGAAGAGCGACTACTGAGAAGACCGTCGCCCCTTCTCCCGTTGCCTGAATAGAATAAAGGCTTGGCGGAATCCTGCAGTGTACGTATCAGGGCCTCCGGGCCCTGTAATGACCGAGTTTTGGGGCGCCAGCTCCATTTAATAGAGCCTTTGGCCATCACGAACGGTCTTTGTGACATATTCCTCCAGCTTAGGGGCGAGAAAAATCACAGATACACTAGAGGTCCAAATTTCTGAACGCGCATCAGTGAACATATTGTACAAAATCCTTGATTGAGCTTCATATTCTCCACTTTTTTTGTGTTTAGTTTGGAATTTGAATGATTATAACCCAGAAGTCTACTTCATCATCAAAAACGATTAGGCTGACAGAGAAGCAAACTGCGTGTTGCTTAAATTCGTGAATTATTTATGGAATTCCGCGTCATCTCGTTTATGGAGACCTAAAAGTCGATTGTTAGACAGAAGGGACAACCGCTAACGCGCGAATGCACACGTCCGCGGTCGGACGCTAACGAGGAATCAAGGGGCGATCGATGAGAAAGGAAGTGGCTAGTGATAAGAAGCTGGGGCGCATGTTCAGTGTTTTTCTTTCATGCAAAGCACTTGCTAATTCTGTTTCACAACTTCAGCAGACAAGAAATGCAACTAGCGAGACCCGGGAAGGGCTTGTTTGGGCCAAACAACAATATGCTGGCATCCCGGGCTGTCCAAGACCAACCCGGCTTCCTTACTTGAGCTGATCAGAGCTTTAGGCTGGCATCCCGGGCTGTCCAAGACCAACCCGGGTTCCTTACTTGAGCTGATCAGAGCTTTAGGCTGGCATCCCGGGCTGTCCAAGACCAACCCGGGTTCCTTACTTGAGC
>JAQIXL010000611.1:0-27741 GCA_034700245.1 Poikilolaimus oxycercus | reverse complement strand
GATGAAAAAGAACCGTAATGCAGCTGTTGGTTTCACCTTCTGACACATTTTAGCAACGCTGGAGAAATTTCAGCCGCTTTCGTGAGAGCGAAAGAGCTTTGCATTGCACATATTTAAGTGTGATACAGGCAAAAGCTGCATAACACACGTTTCTTGCTCGCCTCCAGCTGCAGTGGATAGAACAATGTCCTCTACTGAGCAATTTTGTACTACTTCTGGTCCAAGGAAACGCCGATTTCTCAATTCGAGACCTAATGGGAAAACTACCGTTTACAGTCAGCTATGAAGCCGTCTTTAAACGCATAGACTTAGGGGGAGAGACTGAGGAAGAGAGAAGACTCACAAAGTGAGGGTGGCTGTCTCACTGCGGATTTGCGTTCAGTCTGCGGTCGCAAGGTTCTTTGCCTGCGAATCATGCCACACACGCAAGCGGTATAGTCGTCGCTATCGCTCCTGCCATTTTGGGCCATGTCGTCCATAGTCCCGCCAATATTTACAAGAGCATGAAATTGCCACAAAGACTTGTCACGCGCAGACACGAACAGAAAGAAGGCCTGCGTAGACTCTCTGGGCGCCTTTCCGCGACAACACTTCTGACTTGTGAGTCTGCTCAGGCTCTTTTGTGGTCCATGCTAGCCTACACATTGTGCTTTCTCTGTCTCTGATTTCTATCGAACTGCAAAGATTACTACTAGTAGAAGCATTTACTGGTGTATTCACAGAACACAGGGAAGAGGTCGAAGTATACATTCATGGAATGCGCGTTGTTTGTCAAGGGTTGGAGATGAACCGTAGAAGTTACGACGATGACAACGGTTGCAGGCAGGAGAAGGAGAAGACCTCCATCTCCAAGGCCCACGCCCTACCAATCGTATTACTGATCACCTTATGAAAGGTTACTGTAGAAGAGAAAGAAGAGCTATCTGCTAGGTGAAAGGGTGAGCGGCGAACGTTTGTGTGAGGAAAGTGGCTCAAGTGAGAGTTCTGATTCTATTTGTCTTTCACACAACCACGAAATAGCCGCCGTCACCGCCTCCACGCTGCAAATTGCCGAGAAAGAAGAAATAAGATGAATGAATCTTATTCAAGGCAAAGTCATGAAGTCCGGACTTTTAAAGGCTCGTCATATTGCTCACGGGATCGGTGCGGAGATCTACGCGGATTTGTGAAAGAAGAAGACAAAATTGTCGCTAGGCGACTATCCGTGGAAGGTCATAGAGAGATACCCGAGACGGGAGGAATTCTCTTTTGAGCCCTCACAACGAAACGTCGCTGCCCTCGTTTGTCGGGAGATGCCAAAGGAAAACTAAGCTAAGGGAAGACAAATAAAGACAGAATTTGTACAAGAATATGATGGGGAAATTAATATGATACAGGCTGGAACATGGGGCACTTCTGGTACCAACGCTGGCACGTGGCAGCCATCTCGGCGTTAGCCGGAGGATTGCAGACGGCGTGGACCTTGGGATGGGTGTTCTTGCACTTGCACAGGTCCGTGCAGTGCGCAGCCGTGCAGTCAGGAGTGCAAGAGGCGATCACAGCGGCCTCCATGCGGCCAGCGACCTCAATCGAGACCGGCTTCTCCACGGAGGTGATGCTGGGCTGTTCGAAGCGGAGGAAGTCGGTGCTCTTGAGAGGGAGAGCTGGAGGCACGATGAGGAGGTCGGCGGCCGGTGCGAGGGGCATGTCGCGACGGATCTTCATGGCCGAGCCGCAATTCTTCTCGTAGACCGGGCAGAACTTGAGGATCTTGCTGAAGAGGTCGCGGTCCATCTCGGGATCGACGGCCGTGCAGAAGGCGCGATAGTGTTTCGCGTGGCGCATGCAGTACGCCTCCGCGTCCTGGCTGTAGCGGTCCAAAGGACTGGCTGAAAACAGAGGCCTTAGTTTTCTGGCTTCAGAGCTATTTTTCTCCCTTCTCCCTTCTCATGATGTGATAGAGGAGAGAGCACCCATCAGACAACCTTCGAAGAAGGAAGGAGAGAGACCCGGTCGCTGGGAAAAGGGGCTACCCCGAGGGAAACGACTAAAATAAGGAGAAGGAGAAGGAGACCGAACGTCTCTCTCATTTCCACGAAAGGGCTGTTTTTTTGTCTCGGTTCTAGCTCTAAGTCACCAAATCGCCCGATATAGACAGCCTTTCATCAAACGTTGTAATGGGTCAGGGCACGTCCGGGATGATAAAGCATCTTTCCCTCCCCTACCAGGAAGGAAGCCTCCTAGTGAGACGTAGAGGAAAAGCTCACCTTCAGCAAGATTTTTTGCGACGAAAATAGCGAGGCAGAGCGGGAGCATCATTGTGGACGGAGTAGTTGTGAGTACTTGAAAGGCCAATTTGCATACCAAGTCAACTGGCTGAGGAGTAGAGCGGCGTGCTTTTATAGAAGCCCGGCGTTTTTTTCGGGCACAAGCGCCGCCCACGGGACGACTCCGCCTCCCCTCCGCATCTCCACGAAGAAGGATGACGGCGGGGAACTTCGAAGGTCTCTTGATGTGATTCGAGGTGACGACCTTTCTTCAGAGAAGCGCCGGAAAGAGGAGTGCCGGAGCTATTTTTGTGCGCAAGAACAGGCCAAAGCACGATGACAGGCGCTGAACGGGGATCAGCGAGCAGAAACAGAAAAGTGATTGAAGAAGGAACAGAAATAGCTTGGGTGTGACCTTTTCATGCCCGATGATGTTTCCAGCACAAGAAGCCACAACAGTTCATGGACTACGCTCATAAACTACATTACACAAGTGGTGAGCTGTTTTCATGAGCGTCAGATGGCTCTAACCCCGGGGCAGTAGAACAAGCTGGACGGGGACAGGTCGACATTCGGCGCCGCGGAGGCGAAATCTGACACGGAACCGCATTTGAGGACACGAGGGCGAACAGCCGAACGAGTGAACTTGCATGTACGCCTGGAATAGATGGATTGGCGGTGAATCTCGGTACAGAGGCAAGCGAGTTCTGATGCTAGATCAGGTAGAAGAGGCGGCAACCAGGATGTCATGCGAGCGTTGGAGGCCGAAGTGACGGCGAAACTGAGAGAGACGAGAGATCCACATCAGATCGTTGATCAAGTTATTTTGGGGCTTGGTGCCCTAAAGAGGAAGGCCCGACGGTTGTTTATTTGTGCTTCGCGAAACATCAAGACAAAAAGGCTCGAGACTACGCGCGCACGCATTGCTTGAAAAGTCAGGGGACACAGAGAACGCAATCGTACACTACGTCGTGAACAGAAAGGACAGAAATGGCTTCAAAGTTGCTATTTCTGGCCAAAGAAGAGACGTCGAGGCGTGGAGACGGGTTTGACGCCGGCGCAGCCTCTCTTCTGACCACACGTGACATCTCCACTAGGCATCCAGTGGCTGAGCTTGTTCGGTTGGCTTCTCCTTGTCTCTGGTGGTTTCTGACAACCACTGTGCTTTCTCATCTTCTTGTCACCCTTTCGTTTTCACTTCCAGTCTATTGTGCTCGCCGCGCATGTCTTGCAACATTTCCGTTTTGCTGCTTCAACATAACTCACAGGTGCTTCAGCTTCTCCCCCATACGCATGACGTGATCATTGAGGCCTCTAGTTTATAGCCCACCGCCGGTTAGGGGAAGAGAAGAGAGGCGAGGAGAAGGCCATCAATCACGAGGAACCCGGCGGATTCGAGGTAGCCACAACTCTCTCTCCTTTTTGAGTTCTCTCCAGCTGTGACTGGATGAGGAGAGCGCTTCCTTGACTACAGCTATGGGGCATGCGGATGATTCACAACGGGCATTCATGTCTTGCTAGTCAACAAGGAGGAAGGAGAGAGGAGGAAGAGAGAGGACCGGACATCACAGCCATCCTTCCTTCCTTCCTTGCCGTCTCGAACCCCTTAGACGAAGTGGCAACAAAGCGTATGGAAAAGACGGTTCCAGCTTGTGAAGGAACGTCCTTTTCTGGAAGATCTTTGTCATGGGCAGACACTGAGGGATCCCTCAACGCCCTCGTGTCTCCTTTAACTCTGGCGCGTGAGGGGCTGCAAACTCTGATGCATGTCCTCGACAGATATCAAGTGGTCTCGCTCCTCTCTCGCGATGTACGATTTGTCTGTAGGATGGACAGCGGAGGTCAACACCAACGACTCATGACTAGACTCTTATCTGTCCTCGATGCCATGCAAGTGCTGTGTACTCAAAATGTTTTGATCTTTCATCGTGGATCTCCAGCTGCAAACGAACCTGTAAACAGTTCCTGAGCACCACCTCGATACTCTATCAATCAGCAGATGCAAAACTAGTCGACCTTCCCCCATTTCGTCGACAGCTGTGAAATTTGCTCAATGATGATCGAAAAAGAACCTGCCATGAGAGAAGTGAATCTTTGAAAGTGTCTGACTGGCTACCGTATGCCTGTAGGTGGTGCCATGCCTGATTGCATGTGACACAAGCGAAGCTCGGAAATAGCAGCGCCCATCGCCGATAACCCTCATGAGCGTGACAGATGATCGGCCGAGACGAGCGCGTCTCGGGAGAAGAACCGGGACGCCCGATTCGTGTGAGGCGTCGGGGCGTCGTCGCGTTCGCGGCGACGGCCCTCGACGGCCCAGTTCGTCTCCTGCTGCGGGAGGTGGCGCAGCAGCGCCACCAAGGTCGCCAGCTACACCAGGGCGGCGCTGTCAAATGCCGCTGCGGAATCTGTTCGTCTTCGGCAATGAATTAATTGGTCGCCGGCAATCCTCGCACGGCTGGCGATCAAAGAGTCCTAAAGATTAGGCGAATGTTGGAGTGTCAAGGCAGCTAGACGGCCCAAAGACCCCCATGAGCAGCTATTTTTGTCAACTCGTTCGTCTTCTTCACCACCTTCAAAAGTCGTTCCGATTTCAAGGGAGCGGGGGAACCGGTGGGGAGAGAGGCGCCCCGGCGAGGAGAGGAGAGAGAAGGGCCGTCGTGATGGAGATAGACGGACGTGACGAACGACAGGCGAGGGGAGGCAGACGGCGGCGCGAGGCGGGTGGGTGAAGCAGGATCGTCGACGAGGAGACGGGAAGACGAAGAGGGGATGGAGGAGGCCCTTCTGCCGACTTTTAGAAATCGGTCCACGTGCGACGAAAAACAACGAAATGGTTGGACAGAATGACGCCGAAACAAGAAGAACGAAGTCCGTTTCCCGAACGACGATCTGTTGGGTGTTTCGAGTCTGACGTAGGACAAAAGGCTGAGACAACTTCGCTTAGTGTTAGGTTGTGGTGTAAGCCTTTCCCCATATGATGTCAGTGTCTAGCTATTGGGCAACTTGAGACAACGCGACTATTTCGGAATCAACAAAAAGTCATCGGTGACTTTCTCCGAGACGGTTTCTAAAGGACCGCGCGGTGATTAATTGCCGACTATCATGGCTTGGCTGACGTCTCGCTCGTCCTCTGCCCCGCCATAGGGGGACGAATTCTGAGAGCTGCACGGACAGAGAACCACAGCATCGAAGACGTCGACACCAGCGACTTTTATTATTAGAGCGGCAAAGAACAAACCAGACAAAATGAGAGAAACACTATTGGAAGGAAGTGAAGGTGTATCCGTGGGAAGGAAGGGCCCGTATTTGCAAACCTCGCACATCAGCCCACTCATCAGGGGCTTCAAAAAAGGGTTTATAGCACTTTTTTCGTGCAATGTGTCTTATCACGAAGATCCTTGAGCGAGCCAGTGTTACAGTACTTTAGAGTGACTTTCAAAAGGATAAGCGACCAGAAGAGATGGAGACCGGCAAGAAGCGAGAGCATGAGGACGAGCAGCCTGTAGACGGGTGCCGTACTCCAGAAGCCATCCTCGGCCTAAAATTCTCTCTTTAGGTAAAACGATGATCTTCGCGTAAGCTCTTGCGTCAATGATTTTCGAACTTGTTTGCGCTCTCCCTTTTTGGCTACTTCTTTTCCATCTTCGTCTTCTCTTCTTCTTCTTCTCGCCGGGGTCGGGGTCACGAGATCACCAACGAACGTCAGGGCAACCGTTACACACAAAGGGCTACTGGACGAATCAGGAAGGGAGAGTGTGTGGACACGCCAAGAATAGTGAAGCTGTTTCACCCACAAATAGACTCACCTTGAGATGCAGGGGAGCGTCGAAAAAGGCGCAGTGTAGTATCCAAAAGGGGAAGTAGAACAATCGGGTGACGACCCAGGAGACGAGGGCACAGAGGAAGAGCGTTCGCAGGGCTCGCTCACGCTGCAGAAGTCGTGCCAGTTGAGCGGACTCTCTGAAAGAAGCAATTGCTTTTTCCGCGTTGCTGATGCGTTCGCCCAATTCTCACCGCTCATGCTCTCTCCTAGTCTCAGTTTCAGTCTAAGACTCTTCTTTTCTTTGATCTCACTAGCAAGGTGACGTCTTCCTCTATTTGTCACATGGAACGTCTTTTCGTCATGTGGTCTCTGCCCTTGCGTGTGTAAATTCCACCTTCCTCTTGATCAACAAGGACGAAGAAGAGAAAGCTCACAGGAAAACGTCGGCGATGTTGTGTGCGACGAGGACGGGTACGGCGATCCTCAGAAGATTCATTGCGAAGCACAGCGCCAACAACGTGACGGTGAGCACGTGGTGGAGGAGCGACTGCGGGAAGTCGCGTCGTCGGACATCGTAGAGCACGCTGCTGAAAAAGCATCAAAATATGATGTCAGGGAACAGCGCCCACTCGACGCGACTTCCCCGTTGTTGTTGTGCTCACTGATTTTCTCAATGATCTTCGAAGGCACTCGGGGTTCTGTTTTGCTTTCTTCCGCCCACGGTCTCTCTCTTTTTAGCCCATCACAACGTTGATGATTCAGACCTAGTCAGAAGAGGGGACCAACCTGAGGAGAATGGAGACCCGAAAGCTGGTCTCGAAGAGGAGGTATTGATGAGTCCAACGATGAACAACATGCGCAGGCCAGCCGCGAAGGCAGTCGCTCACCGCCCAAAGTCCTTCAATGTTCATGAGGACAAGGCCGGCTATGCTGAAGCCGATGAAGAAGAGGAGCTTCCAGGTGCCTTCGGAGACCTTCTTGAATTGGTTCTTAACATCGAGTTGTTCACCGCCGATGTGCAAACTCCAAAGGACGAAAAGACTTCTGAAAATTGATGATCATCATTTTGCTTCGTGTGTTCGGGTTGTGTCTGGAATTCCAGACAACGAAGGGCAACTGCCCGCGCACTTGGCTGATTTATGCCCCTATTTTTGAAAGTGAGGGCAGGTGCCGTTCTTAGGCATTGTGTGAAAGGACCGGTTCTTTACCGGAAACCCTTACTGATGACTAAAATAAAAAAGATGAATATCTGTTTTTCGTCATGATTAGAGGAGAACCCGACTTTGTGATGTGTGACTTACTTGTTTGGAACAACACGTTGTCGGCGTGCTACTGGAAGGAAGACGACGCAGTCGATGATGAGTCGGAATGCCAAGAATACCAGTGAAGTGGTGAGGATCTGCTGAGGAAGCGATGACACAGGCAGATTCCTTCGCACATCCGTCCACGAGACATTCTTTGACAGCCAAAGTCGCTCCGACAACAGCGTGTCCATCTGAAAGCAAGCAAGACACGTTTTCGACCCCGACGTCTGCAACAGGCAAAAGGTCAACACGGAAGGGGAAGTGGTGTGTACACGGTTAATCGCCATAGAATCAGCAGCGGTCTCCCCTCTCTCTAATCATACGGCGACGTTCCTGGTGATGGCTGAATGACAGTTGTCGGGTCGCCTCTTGCCGGTGGCGCGGCGTGCATGCAGGACCGCCGGGCGCCCCCTCTCCAAGGCTTCCAGGGAAGGCCGAGAGGGCCAAGGTGTGATAAGAATATGGTAGCTGAGACAGCAAGCGGAAGGGCACGCGGAAGACGTTTCACTGAGATTCTCGCCTTGAGGGCATGACTACCCGTGGTCAATTTGTTTCCACTTGGTTTGGGTCGCCCACTTCCAGGTTTGCGTGCTCGATCTCGAGTGCCGATAATACGCTCCCCGCGTAGTCCTTTGAGTGAACGCGGATTCGGCCTTATTGACCGTTTTGCCCTTTCTCGGCCATTGCCTCCCTTTCTGTTCTCGTTGATCAGTTGATCAACACCACAACAAGACGATCGAAGATCGATACGAGGTGAGAGATGAAGGTAGAGAGAAGGTAAGTGACGCCCGTGTTTGGGGCAAGGAGGAATGACCCATCATGGCCGCGGCCAGCCACGCTGTTCCCGCTTCCCTTCCTTCTTCGGCGTCATGAGAACGTCGCGCAGAGATAAGACCCACTAGGGGGCTTCTAGTTGCGAAAGGAGGAACAAACAAGGAGCGGAAATGTTCACGAACATTTGAAATGTTACAGAAATCCACGAAAAAGCGAAAGACCAAGGGTTAGCCGAGAGCGAGGCTTCCCTTTTATAGCTGATTGGTCCACCTACACTCCCGCTCAAAAGAAGAGGGGACTTATTTCGAGACGGTTGACACACGGACAAGAGGACAAACATACTAATTTCGGATCTGGGCACACGAGGAGGTGCGGAGGACGCGCGCGCGGGCGCGCGAACGCACGGACAGAAAAAGGAGAAGGAGAGAAAGGAGGGCGAGAGGGCGAGGAGGGTTCGTGTCTTGAGAGTCCTCGGCAGCAAGGTCGAGACACTATTGAGAGACTATCGGCACAAGAGAGCCTCCGCGGTCTCTCCAAGACAAGAAAACACAAACCTTGGCAAATCCGACGGCTGCTGGCGAAGCATTTCGCTTGTGACGCACTTTGTCTCTGAAGTTTGGAAGCTGATTCGACACAAGCACATGACCGCCGGCAATCACTTTTCTTCGACTAAAGAACTTAGTAAAAGAAAGAAAAAGGTGGAAACCTAGTGCATAAGAAGTGGACGCGACGCGCGCAGAAAGCTTCCGCGTTGCGCGCCAGAGATAAGGAGGGTCTCGAGGAGAGAACGATACAAGATGTCTCGTGGACGGGTTGTTTGTTGCGACATTCGCCGACAGACCGGGACGGCCGACGACCCTTTCACTGAGCGATGGACTGGGAAGAACAAGTGATCCCTTCAAGCACATTACCCGAAGCCAATGAACATCTGACGAAGAAAGAGATGCTAGAGCAGAGCGAAGCAGCAATAAAAGCTCACTGGTCGCGGCCCAGGCTCGGCCAGGGCCGGCGGAGCAGCGCCGGAGGGAGGGGCGCGCGGTCGCCGTGGCTGTTGCTGGCCGCCGGCGCCCTCGGGATCCTCGCTGCGCGTCCCCCGCCATTTCGTCCCCGTTTTCGAGCCTCGTAATTCCACTCGAATCACGCACAGAGCCGAAGGCTATTGTTTCTTTCAGGCTGAGGCACACTCGGCTCTTCGCGGGCGTGCTCGTTTGATGTTCGTCTTATTTTTCCTTTTTCTCCCGCTCGACGACTGCCTTGCCTATCGGGGTAAGGCCTCCTCTTCGGACCTCACACGGACCGCTCCATTTCCAGGCCCATCCAGCACCCTCAGCCGGTATCTTCTCGAAAAGCATTCCAGGCAAGTCAGCAGACGGCTTGCGCAATCGTTTTCAGCTACGCGCCGCCGGATAATAAGGTTGAAATCAGTTACGAGGTGGAATTGGTGCACATCATTAACGTGGACGAGCTTCAACAGACCATGCAGGTCCTCGTCTATATCGTCGAGGTTCGAATGAACTTTAAAATTCAAAGAAATTTTCTTGAAGGAATGGATAGACGAGTCGCTTTCCTGGGACCCGGTGTCTTTCTTCGGCCTGAAGACAACGTGGCTCCCCAAGGACTCCGTTTGGGTGCCCGACATCCTGGTTTTCAATATGTGAGACATTGAATGATTTCCTCGAAATGCCCATTTTTCAGGCTCGAGCACAACTCGTTGTTGCACTCGGTGCGCGCCCCCGTGCAAGTTTACGCCAACGGCCGAGTTGTGCACTCATATCCCGCCTTTTACTCCGTCATGTGCAAAATTCGAATAGGCGAATTTCCTTTCGACAATCAAAAATGCGAAATGAAAGTGAGCCAGAGCGTTTTAAAAAAGTCCGCACTACAGATTGCCAGCTGGGGCTATGGCGAGGACAAACTACTCCTGCGCGTCAAGTCCTCTCATCAGAATCACCTGGAACACTACGTTCCCAATCAGGAATGGGCACTTCAGGTGTGTGAGCAGAGTTTGAAACATTTTGAACAACTTAACGTGCATGTGGGTGATGTGCAGCACACGAAAGTTCTCGAGTGGGAGACTCACCTCGAGGAGAGGCCATTTTCCACCCATTATCGTCTGATTTATCCGCGCCAGCTTCGAGTGGCGAGCTCTCAAAGAGCCGCCGCATACACACCGTTCCTGCACTCAAGCGAACAAAGAGAGCTTTTTGCTTTACTGCTCCTCCATTTCTCACCTCTGAGGTCAACGCTTCAGGGCGTCGGTATCCAACGAACGCATTACGAGCACGAAGACACCATCGTCTCGGAGATTATATTCAGCGTGAAGGTTACGCGGAAACCACTCTTCTACATGGTCAGAAAGCCTTGTCACAATGAATCATAATGAGGGTTCAATCTGGGTTCAGGTGACTCTCGTCTTCCCGTGCTATATCATTTCGGCACTCTCGACGGCCGGTCTCTTCGCCCGCTTCTCCACGCGTCACGAGCGTCAGGTGCCACCGAGACTCACGCGCCGCATCAACACCTTCTTCTTGCTTTGCAGGAACGATTCACCCTCGGTGTGACAGCCATCCTCACGCTCGCCGTCCTCTCGGTCGTCATCACGGAAAAAGTGCCGCATTCCTCAGAAGAAGTTCCTCTACTATGTAAGCAAGAGAGCTGATTCTAATAACAAGCGTGCAGTTACGTACTTTCTCTTCAACATTCTCGTGGTCACGCTGGCAACGATCCTCACCTCGACGGTGATGCGAGTACACACGAAGGCCTTCATCACGGACCGCAACATGCCGCCAGACTGGCTCATCCAGGCGCTCTTCATCTCTCAGCCGACGAAACACAATGTCTGTGTTTTTGCTTTCCGTTTCCTTCTTGCTTACGAAAATGGAAGGGACGAGAAGAGAGAAAACAGATGATGAGATTAGCGTGACGCAGTCAGACTTCCCGGTTCGTCGTTCGAAGACGCGTTCAGGCACAAACGGAAGTGGTCGAGACGTGGTCGCGGCTATCGAGACGGATGGATCATATCCTGGCGACACTGACCCTTCTGGCCATTACCGTCCCCACTCTTCATCTCTTCTATCGTTGCTACGAGCTTATATCTGCCCCTGATTTAAATCTCCGAGTCAACAGTACTCTTGCGAGTGCTTTGGTCTTTCAAAATGGAACAATATCGTCGTGATCTTCAAATCATTCCCCCTATGAAGCCCTGCCTTAAATCCTGTGTTGTACATTCTGTGCCCACGGTGGGAGAGCGCTTCTCTCCCGAGAAATGAAGCTGAATATGTATCTTTCTTCACAGTCTGACCCGTGAGAGAGCCTCGTGGTACACACCGGTGCGGGGCAGCTATAGGTACAAATCATGCGAGTGGAAATATCACAGCTTGAGAAAAATATGTGAGAGAGGGATGATGGGACAGAGAGAGAGTGAGTGTCGTTACTCACACGGCGTGGGCGGCCAAAGATTCGGAGCCGTGCGTGAGAGCGCTGCTCGGCCGCCGCGGCGTTGAAAGGTTCGAAGCAGGCGTTCTCGCCGGTGATAATCGCTTCTTCAACGGCGCCAAATGGTCGAAGCGCGGCGGCGGCGCCGAGCTCTTCTGCGCCGTTCGTCCGAAGTAGACGAGGTAGTTGGTGGAACTGCAAATATTGATATTGAGACTCGAGAGTGTGGGCCTAAGTCTACGCTCACTCTCTCACGTTTCTTTTCATAAAACTAGAAATTCAACTTCACACGAGCATCGAGAACGGAAACCAGCCCAAGCGAAGGAGATAGAGATAGCCTGAGTACGGGGTAGAGACTTGCCTGTTAATGATGACGAAGAGGTTCGAGATCTTGACTACAGTGTTGAAAGCGAAGTTGATGCGATGAAAAATCTCCCATAGGTCAAGGACCAGCGGAAGGCTGTGGAGAACGAGGAACTTGAGGACGATTAGCACGGTGACGAGGTGGAGGCGCGAGTCCGGATGCTGCATCTGCCTTACACCCAGTGGACCGGAACATCGCCACAAGGATCTAGAAAGTTCAAGCTCAAAGAGTTGGTTTGCAGGACGCACCTGATCGTGTACTGCGTAAGAGCTGTCAGAATGACCATAACGACAAACGGCCCGACATTCTGGACGATAACTTTGAAAATGACGCGATAGATGAGCTGCAAGTAAACATTTCGTCACGTATAGTCTAGTTGTGTATGTTGGGGGAATAGAATTGCCTTTCGTCGAAGATAAACACCATGTAATCTTGGATTATGAAGAAAATATTCGAAGAATTTTGTTTCACTTCATTCAAGCGTAAGAGTCTACTTTTTCGCTGTTTCCGCATCGCTCTTCTGCCTGCTATTTGGTCGAGACCTCAGGGTGCAATGCACGAAAGGCAATTTCCCCTCCAACTACAGAAAATGTGTGCTTGAGCGAGTCAGAGGGAGGAAATTCTTCGAATCACAATGCAGAAGTTACGCGATTGGATAAATTTGGAATCAACCTGCATCGTGCAGAAGCCAGGCCTTTTACCGATACTCACTTTTTTCGCGGAGGGATCGCCCACTTGAGTTTCGCGGAAATCGCCTCTCCGACACCCCGCAGTCATGAATTGCCATCAACCACCCGGTTTCAAGAGCTCGCGCCAATATCCAGCAGAATGACGATCCCCGTCACAACGCTTCTTATACGCATGCATATGTGAGCTCTTCGCGTTTGCCCGCTGCTGCCTCCTCCCTTCAGGACGAATCCATTGAGGTTGGGACGAAAAGCAATTAGGCGTTCAGAAAAACCTGATAGTAGTAATTGAGGCGAATCGGCGTGGGCCACATGCCGCGACCGGGGGCGCCGGTGTACGGATCGTGGCAATCGACGAGAATCATCTGCAAGATCTTGTCTATGCGAATGTGTGTGCCGGTGGTCGGGTTCAGTCTTCAGTCTGGCGTCATAAAATTATTTCGGAAAAGGTCGTCAATGGCCGAGGAGGGCCGTTGACAGCTGTTGTCTGTGTGTCTGCATACCTCGAAGGCCGTTGGCACATTCACGATGAGCGCAAGGAGCACGACGGTCATCGGCGTCTTGTAGTAATACCATCGACTGTGCGTGAGACGTTCATGACTCCAGACGCCCCCGTCAATGACCTGCAATCAAAAAGAAGCTCATAGAGCGCTAGCCTTCCTTGCTCAATGAGCGCAAGCTCATTTGCCAACGTGCGGAAAATTGCTTTTCGAGGAAATCCCGAGAAGCGACGACCGAAGAGGTCGAGTGTGTAGTCCTCGACACACCACAGAGATGTACAATTTGCGGCGGTATTCAAAGGCGCGCGTTGGATGGCGGAGTCGATGCTTCTCGAGCATTTCCCGGAAGACGTAGATCGCTTTCTTCAGTTCGCACATCTTCATGTTGCGCAAGCAGAAGGAGGAAGGGATGCGTCAAGCTCCCACCACGTGCTGCGTGTTTTCATGCTCGCCCCCGTTCTTCTCCCTCTCCACCACTTCCCTCAATAGAAGTGCGTGTGAACATACGTGAAAGGGTTTGCGGACGGCAAGAAATCGGTCAACGGTGATGAGGAGTGTCAACCAGATCTGAAAATCACCCTTAAAATCTTGAAATATTCATTTGATGCCCCGGACACATGCCTGTGCATACCACACATGGCGCTTTTAGATGTATTCAGCCGCTTTCGAAAAGGTTACGAGAGGGTGAGAGAAATGTTGAAAGGCTTACGGTGGCCGTTGTGGCCGTCGAGCCAAGCGAGTGAAGTCGCACAATGAGGAAGTCTGCAGAGAAGTGTAAGTCGAAGAGTTCCAGTGTCGCATGAATGCTATAGTATCCAAGTGCGACCAGCAATAGAATCGAGTCGCAAACGAATAGGACACGCATACTGAAACATGCAAGCAATGCGTAAATTTGGATCGTATTTCCATTGGACCAACCTAGCGACGAGCCGTCTGTTGATGGCGGCCGAGCCCAAGAGAAAGATGGCTCGAGTGTTGCCGTAGACGCCGAAGACAATGAAGAAGATGGTCAGCGGCCCGTCGATCACCTTCTCCGCGTCGGAGATGCTCAGACTCGTGCAGTTCATCATTTTGTTGAACGACGAAGTCGAAGCGATACCCGGCAAACGCTCTGGCGAGTTCCTGAAGGCGGAGCAAAGCGTCTCTGCATAAACAAGGAATATGTAGGAGGTCGTCGAAACGAAAGAAGGATAGAAACAGCTTCTAGAGAGGGGCGTTACCCGCCTCCCGGCGAGCGCGCGAGAGAGCGACTGGCACAGCCTGAGCTCGACGAAAGGTCGCAATATCTTGTAGGGACTCGACAGAGACAGAATTAGCTCTCGACAAGGGCGCGAAACACGATGAGCTGGTTATTAAAGGAGCAGCTATGTACGCAATCATGAAGATGCTGACGGAATTGACGGAGTTCAAAGTTCTGGATGAGTCTAGAGAGGGAGAGATAGAGACAGAGCGAAGGTGCGGATGTGAGTGCTTTAGGATCTCGAAGTGGCGCCGGCCGACGACGACCGACGACGCCCCTATATCAGAGACCAACGAGTGGAAGGAATGCTTTTAATTATACATGGCTACGTCGATCGGTCCACTGGCATGCGACGACAGGAGCCTTGAAAGGCCAAGTGGTGAAAAATGGTCATCATCAACAAGGTCCAAGGAAACGTCCATAGACAAAGTGAGCGAAACAACAACAAAACGAACGTGTGGTTCAGTGGTCTAGCAATGAGTGTGTTTGTTCCAAAAACCGACAAAATCCAAAATTCAATTGCGACGACCGGAATGCGTAACGGGGCTTGCTAGGTGGAGAAGGAGGAGGAGAAAGAGAAGAGGAGACGCAAGGGAGTGAGAATAAAGTGCGTGGACTCGAGAACGCAACAACAAGGCGCAAACGAAATGCGCGTGAGCTTCTTCATCATTTTTCTTCACGCAGCAAGACCGCCTCAGGCGCGAACCCACTTCCGTTCTCGAACTCTTAGAAATCGAAAAAGGCTGAACGCCATTCGACTTTTGCAACATTCGGACCTTTTAATGGCAATGAAACCTCAGCGAAGCAAGAAGCGCCGCCGTCGCAATTTCCAGGCGGAAGACTTCTCTTCTCTCAAGAAGAAGTCTTTTCATGGCCACCGAAGAGTCTACGCGGCGGCGCACACGGCGGTTGGCAGTAGGCGAAAGGCCAGGGAGCCGAGAGAATAGCCGTGGAAGCAGTGATCCGTTTCCACTTCATGCGCCCGCCAGTCCTCAAAAGGTCGACGAGAAGGATCCGGCGTGGCGACGACTACGTGACGGGCATCGGAATCGAGTGAGGGAGGAGGAGAGCCTGAGGATTCGCGATAGTCGCGCTTTCTCTCTTTCGCTCTCTCTGCTCGGGGGTCGATGATCGCTCCAGGGCAACACGGAAGAACTAGTGAAGAACGTGGGTAAACGGGACGAAGAACCTTGAGGAAATTGAGGAGACGCGCAAGTGTGTGGGACGACGAAGGCAACGTGACGGAAGTGCCGGCAGCATGCGACACGTAGAAGATCTTGATGAAACTTTTCGACGCTTGCCAGGAAGGCAATGCAGCAGGCGCGTGTCGTGTCGCCTTAATGCTCCTAATACAATCAGTGGAATTGCCCCCGCAGAACTAGTCTTGTCTGCTTTTGCCGAAAAACATATGAGAGGAGGCTAGCTTCCAGACATCCAAATGCGATTAGTCGAGCTGAATTTCTCTAGAAAGGCCCGACAAGAGAAATGTGGCTCAATATGCGCGCTTACAAGGCGCGTCACTTCGCGGAAATGTATTCGTACGACGGCGTACGCGAGGAGGGCGTTCGAGCGAAATGTGCGCGCACTTGTTCTGACGTCGGCGGCGAATGACACAACAAAAGGAGGCTTCTAGATAATTTTCATCAGGAAGGAAGGCGCGAACCAAGAACAGAAGCTTAAGGCGGGGTGGGTGACATAACTTGTCAAATGCGAGCACGTGCACCCATTGAAAAAGACAAGACAGCATTGAACAACGATAAATAAACCGGTCTATTTTGTTCCTTCCACGGGCAGACGGCCACTTTCGGAAACTTCCATAAGAAGGGCCACTTGAAGTACATAGAAGAACCTCGTTGACACAAAATATACCATCTGCTACGAGTGCTCGGGTCCAAGTTTGAACTGATCTTAGTGTTCTTTTATTTATTTCAGCTAGTGTGCCGAATAATATTTTTCGCAGGCGCTGAGCGCCACTCCCTAAGGATCCCCCAACAGAGTGTCCTCGTCAACAAACTGTGCACGGCTCGTCCCGCAGTGATGTGAGACTCTCGGTGAGGGGAGAAGATCCTCAAAATCGGCTGTCCAGCGGTCGAGGCATCGTCATGCTCAGCCCCTTCATCAGCGAAAGAGATGTTCCGAGCTGCTTCTCGCTCTTGCCTGTATATGCGCCAGTCTCTTCGGATTAGCTGGTCGCTGAGAGGGGACTAAATCTTCACTTCGAAGTAGCTCCGAAGGCACTCTATCCCGTCTCCCTCTCCTCCTCCTCCTTCCCTCACTAACCCGCTGTACACGTTGAACTAGTGAAGCACTACGTGATAGTGGAAAACACACTTTTCGATCTGTCGCACGCGATTTAAGCGATTTATCACATCTCAAAAGACGTCACCGAGACGAAATCGGAATGGAAGCCACAAGAGGGTGAGAGATCGGAAAGAAAGTCAACAACACGAACATAAGACCCGTTCATGACTGCGGAGATTTGAGATCGTTGAACATCGGGGTGGAGGAAGAAACCATCCGAGTTCACAGTAAGAGACCAAATAAATGATATCGAGGGAGAGAGACCGAGGGGCAGAGAAGGCCACAGGGATTACCAAATAAATAAAAATAAATGTACAGCTAGAAAAGCAAATTCAGGCTAGACCGTAGTTGCTTGGCTCCTCTTCTTGAGGGCTCTTCAAAAGAAGAAGGCGATCACCGGCCAAGAGGCGTCCAATGGTGAGAACGTTCTCCGCATGTTTCGCCACCAATTCACGTTGGCGTCTTCGAATTCTTCTTAGTCGACGTGTTTCAAACGCTGACTTCAGGACAATGAAGACGAAGGAATTTGTAGCAGAGTTGAGCAGGAGGAGTACGTCGGCGGTTCGTCGGGGAAGATCCCCGAGGCCTTGCTCCGTTGTAAGACTAATGAACGCATCGGCGACGACACCGACGGTCGGCCAAATCCGCAGGAAAAGGAACTTTCCAAGGAGCAGCATCGAGATCATCTGAATCAACGGGCAAATTAGAAATGTGTATCGTAATGCCTGCTTAGGTTGAATGAGTGAGACGCTACTCTAAGCGCGTCATCCCTTCTTTACACTACAAGTGAGAGTGGGCACTCTTCTTCTTCTTCTTCGCCGCCGCTACCGACTAAAGATCGTCCGGGCCGATTTTGAAGTTAGAAAACAAGCTGATGTTTTCATGCTTGATGTACGCTCTTTCGACGTTCCTCCCCTAAATTCTCAAAAGCCGCCAACGGTGTTGATCGCAAGCAAGAAAAAACGTTTTCATCGTTTTCAGGCGATTAGCCACGGATGAAGAGCACCTTTCGATTTCGTTCACGCACGTCTTGCCTCCCCGGCGCCTCATCGTGCGATGACCAAGTGATTCCGCGAAGCACTTGGGAGTCTGCGCGGGCGTCGGAAATTTCCCCCTCTTACCCCCGGAAGCCCATCCAAGAGACAGCCGAAGGAAGAGAGATGTATGAAATGCGGAGCCTCACCTGTAGTGACTTTGTCTTGTCTTTGTCGGCGGCCCAGATGTGGTCGCTGCCTTGTTGCATGAGGATTTGTGCTCGGTTATCCATTGAGGCACGCAGTCCTTGCAGCGTGTGGTAGGTGAGGCGTGTGATAATGCAGAAAGGGGCGACCGTCTTCAGAATTTCCATGAAGATTGTATGGTAGAGAAGCTTATAGATCGAAGAGGTGAGTGGACCCGACGGTTCTAACTAGAATGAATTGTTGATTTCTGGTCAATTCAAGTTGACGCACCTGAGCAAAAGGTAGTCGGTCGAGTAAACAGGGGACGACGCGATATTCAAACGAAACCGGAAGCGTGATGAGGCAGGCGACGGCCGTGAGTATCACGGGGAGCTTCATGAGCGAGCCAATGAAGCGGGCGTTCGACTGACGGCGATGCTTCCCGAAGGTCGGGCGCGTCCGGAAGGGTCGCGTCACGGCCATATACCTCTCCGCACACACCACGATCAGCATCCAAGTCTGCAAAAGCAGGAGAAATTATGCATCATGGACTTGTTTTTCGTTTTCCGGCTCCAACACCTTCGACCCCGAGGTAGTTTCTTCACGGAAGAGGGGAAGCCCACATGGCGGCGTTCGTCATTCCTTCACACGGGGCACAACGAATGATCGCTTCGCATGACTAAGTGCCATGAGGCGCGGGCGAGACTTTTCAGAACTGCTAGGTCTGGCTAAAGCTTCCACCTCCTTTCTCATCATTGCCGTTTCCTGTCTGAAGAGGGTCCCTAGTCGGCCACCCCACACTAAGTCGAGAGGTAGGAGAGAGAGGGCACTCACATCGAGAGTCATTCAAATGGAAGAAACATCGTCATTGTCAGTGCTCGTTTCTCTCCTCCTCTACCCTCCCCCTACATATATGATTGGGTTCTTCTTGGGAGTCGTGTAGGGCCCGGCCAAAAAAAAGGCGAGAGTCGCATTGCGCATTCAGCAAAGTGACAGCGGCGCCGTATGGCACGTCTCAGGCGCTAACAGACAGACAGGCACAAACGGCTGAAAGATTAGCGACTAAGCTCTTGTTGTCCTAAGCAGTTTTCAGTGTTGCCTCTTTGGTAAAGGGCGAATTATGGAAGCAAAGAAAACACAACTATCGTCATCGCCGAAAAGACGTCAAGCGCAGGATGCACGTAGCGACACAAAGTGTCAATCCAGAGAGTTCTAATTTGCCGCTGCCAACTTGGGACGGGATGGCTTCACCTTCCTGGGAACGACATTGGGAAAACGCTTCCGAACTCGAACTTGTCGGGGCGTGAGAAGCTGTCTAGGGCATTTGCACCCCCAAACCCTCCATGAGGCACTTTGCCCCCGGCCAAACTATGCATGATCAAACAATTTCCAGAGCATTGAAAAGAGAGAAAAGAACAGCAACATACCGAAGTGATTCGTGAACACTCGAGCATTCCATTGAGAGAGACGGACCAGTGGAACCAGGGCTCGTCGAGGATGCCTGCCGAGCGAAGTGTGATCCACATGGAGTGGTGGAAGAGGGAGGCGAGCAGCAGCACCATATCCCAGATGGCGAGACTCGTCAACGAGACGAGCATCGTCGTGTTGATGGACGTCCGGAAGAGGACGCGAAGACAATACGCGTTGCCGATGAGGCCGGCGATGGACAGAAAACAGGACACCGGGCCGTCGAGCCATCGCGCTGCGCCCTCCGGCACACCCGTGCAGTTCTCTTCCATTTGCCTGAGTGAGGATGAGGGTGTGGCGAGATTATGTCGCGAGGAGAAGCGCGGCTCGATTCCGGCCGCTGCCGTGTGCGCGGCGGATCATGGACACGACTCGACGCGGCTCCCGGGAAAAGGCGAATCGAGGCTGTGCCTCCTTCTTCACGAGAATGCATAAGCGAACGGAGATCTGAAGGTGGCGAGACATATTCGAGGAGAGAAGCACTCTAAGTGACGGCTTGTGATGATTTTCGAAGAGAGAAGCTATTGACGCGGAAGAAGACAGCAAACTGGGAATCACACGCTGTGGCGCTGCGTCTCCCGTTAGATCTCATCGCATTAGGAATGACTTCCGTCGATATAACACGAGAATTACTAATAGTCACACATCGGCGAAGGGAGAGGAAGCACGGGGTCATGAGACAGCTGGGGTGAAGGTCAAAGACTTTGGATTTGTGAATTAATACGGTAGATGTTCATCTATCTAAGGATGATGAGAGAAGAGCGCGAATAAATCATAAGAAAAATGCAAGAAGGAAGCCACGTGCTGAGGTTGGTAGGAGCAAGGGAACACAATCTACTCCACAGGGGGTGAAGCCCCCTCCGTTCCAGAGGCAAGCAAACAAGTCTTCACTATTAAGTAACATGAATGCAAGCGTAGTGGAAGTCGCGTCGTCGCCTGATTGAAGGAAAGCAAGAAAAAAGAAAGCAATTCCGGGTTAAGACCAGATGAAAACGGAGCACGAACCATCTGCCAAGTCCTCGTGGGTTCCGGAATGAAAATGAGAACGAGAAGGAGGACGGTTGTCAAAAATGGAGCCGGAGTGCTAGAAATAGGCACTACCACAGGCATATGAGAGCTCGCGCGGGAGAAAATTCCCATGTGTCTCTAGCCGCTTTTCGGTATGACGAGGGCGAGCTCTTCTTGAGGTGTGAAGCAGGGGAAAGCCAAGCGGAGGAGGAGGAGGAGCTGTCTCGGGGCGCCCTGATCCGCGCGCCCCCAACCGACTCCGCCTCGAACACCCCTTCATGTCGATGTTGCCATCCTCCACTCATTCCCGCTGGCGCTCGCCCGCGGCCTTTTATGCACTTCAGCCACGAGGACCGCTACGCGCGCATTAAGCCCCGTGAATGACACAAATCTCATCTCATAACGTGACTTTGAATGTCTTTGCTGACCACCTAAAGTGCTTTCTATACGGCTCAGCTCCTCAGCCCAAAAGTGCGCTAGAGTGAAACGCGCTGACGCATTCATTGTGCAACGTGATTTTTCGGAAGACGCAAGGGGCATCCACGGAACCAAGACACAGAATTGGCAAGCTTGGAATTTATAAGCGAGAGAGAGATGTCCGATGAAGAAGGAGGAGGCAATGAAGAAGAGGAGAAGGACGGCTCGTCGTCCCTCATTCAGGTGACCCTCCCTTTCGCTGCCAATATTAGCCACTTCCAGGAAGATATTAGTTTTCCAACTTTCTAGTTGCTTCTAATGGGGTGTTTAGAAGAAGGGTGCAGACGACTTCGCCCTTTTTCTCCCTCGTTCGAAAGGTGAACACCCTCTTTATAGGTCGTTGGAATAAAGCCGCTCTTCGAGGAGAGCGCCGAGCCGGCGGCCGACGATCGGACGGCCGAGCTCTTGACATTCCGAGAAACGTGGAAGGCCGAGCTACGGGCAAAGCGGCGCGAGCAAACTCCCTTTTCGGTGGAAAGAGACGCCAACGAGAAGGCGGCCAAGGTGAGGTGGAAGGAGGAGCCGTTCTTGGCGGACGGCTATTAATTAGTAATTGTTATTCTTCTTGTCATACACAAGAGAGACGAGAGAAAAGAACGCACAATGACGTATTGATTCCCTCCTAGGTTCTCTTCCTGGAAGGAGTTGAGTTCGAGAAAAGTGGACAAATGTCTGAGGCAGTGAGCCGCTACCAGAAAGCGTGCAAGCTCGTGCCAGACATCGAGAGACGCGTCTACAGATCTGATGTCGACAAGAGACAGGTTGGTAGCGCTCACATAAATTGCCAAGAGACATGAATCGTTTAAGAATCGACAGAGGTCGCGATCCCGCGCTGCGACAATCGAAGCGGACTCCGAAACCAAACCACTGCCCGTAGTGATGCGTGAAAAGGCGAGGAGTACATTGGCCAACGGTAAGTCAGTGCGAAGGAGGGGGAGTCGAGTGTGCCCACCCTCTCTTTTCTTTCTCTCGCCGACATGTCACGGAAGCACTTCGAACTTAACTCATTTAGCCTAATTCGTGGCTTCCGTCCTTTGCACGAAAAAAGAGGCAAGAGAAGAAGCAACGGAACATTTGCTTCTCTGATGGTGTTTGGAGAAAAAAAAACATGAAAGAAGAAACAAACATGATGACATTAAGAAGGAAGAGCTTTCAGAGCGGGCACCCGACTCGATCTACTGTCTGCCGCTAGAAATCATCTCGCATGTCATGCGAAGCTTGGCCGAGGAGCGCGAGGGTCGCGACGCGAGGTTCATCGACTCCTTGGCTCTTGTCTCGTCGGTCTTTTACGTGGCTGCCAGGTAGACTGCTCTTTCCATTCCCCGGGGAAACGTGAAAACGCTAAAGCGCCATAAACCAAGGAACACATACACACCAACGACGAATCTTCTCAGGAACGAGGAAATGTGGAGGCGAATATGCGCGAACGTCTGGGGCGCGGAGGGTGCACAGGCGCTCTTCGACGGCACTGAAGACGCCACTTGGAGGGATATCTACATCTACGGTCCTCGACCACATGTCCACGGCCTATACGTAGCAAAGACGACGTACATTCGCCATGGCGAAAGCTCCTTCCAGGTAGTTTCACAAGCCGTAGCCATCTTCCGGCCATGCGTGACCACAAATCATGGAATTTCCCAGGACTCGAATTATCGTCCGTGGCACACGGTCGTCTATTATCGACTGCTGAGGTTCTTCGCCGACGGCACGGTGCTCCAGTGCGTGACCACCGAGCACCCACAAAGCATGGTCGATGCGCTGAGAGATCCCGACCCGCCGAAAGGCAGCAACATCCTAAAGGGTACCTACACAATGGACGCCGAAGACGGAATACGGATCAAGGTTTGAGGAGAGATTTCTAAGAAAACAAGCTATTTGAAGTCGTTTCGTACCACGACGCCGCCGACTCCAATTCGCCCGGTGCGCCGAGGGAAGCGCTTCCCTGCGTTTATTCCCCACGAGGTAAGCTGTTATTTACTTCGAGAGTGGAGGGGCGAAGGAAGAGAGGAGGGTAGCGGGGGAACCTCCCAACTACCTTCACGCGACGACTTCATTAGTAGTGCGTGGGTCGCTTGTCGCCCTCCGAGGCACGCAAACCGAGACAAACACTCAATCAACGAGGAACTATTTTGTGACCTTTCAGGTCGTCAGACAAGAATTTCGAGCCAGACTCCGATTCGACTCAAGTCGAGGGAGCAACTGGAACCGCCATCTTCTCTGGATGTCCAATGTGTGCGAGGTGGAGTATGCAACGGGCGAAATGATGCACACGGAACTCTTCACACCCGCCGACGCCTATCAGAACTATCCTCCATTGCGCTTTACGAGAGTGAAAAGCTATGCTTGCACTCTTGAAACACTAGAGACGTCCGATGAATAGCAAGTATTCACACTGCCCCAGTAAACACGCACTCAATGCCGAAAGAGGGATGAGCGCGTGCTGCTCCTCAAATACCTTCGCTTTCATGTACATATTGTACTGGCGAAATTATACGTTATGACTTTTAAGGACTAGCTGTGTACATATGTAGCTGTGGAGACATGTAGTGGATAGGGACTTTGGCCATTTCAGTCACTTCATATGCGCGTTTTACCTTGACGGTGTACGTTAGTCGTAAAATTCCTCTCTTCCGGTCACGATTTTTATATATAAATTTTTCATACGATCATGGCTTGAAGACAGAGAGTGGCGTTTCAAATGGAGGAAGGCGCTCGAGGCGTTCGGCTCGTGAGCAAATTTGTGCCCTCATCGTGTGTGTATCGAACTATGACAGATCACCTCGAATATCCTGTTTGCCTTTATGAGTGAAACTGTCAGAAGACGCCATTCGCGAGGTTCGAAGGCGAGGACGAAGACACGTTCTTCCTCCATTGTTGACGGCCGCCGTGTAAGACGAGAGAGAGATGACCGACCACACTCTGCTGACCTCTCGGAGGTGCACAGATTCGCACCGCGAGCGCTTTTCTCCCCTCGAGGTTGCTTGCTCGTTTGCCCTGCACTGAGGTGTTGGTCCCCGGCTGTTTCTTGCCCAGTCCGTTCAGGTCACTTCTCAGCAAGTGCTATGGAGTCTTTGGCGGCATGAGCGTTTCACTCTGACTGCTTCAGTCTCGTTTGATTGGTAATGCAAGAGGTTTTTGAGGCTGACTCTTAGACTGAACCTAAAGTCCACCCGAACCTATTCTGCACGAGAAGCGACGGGCGGCATTGTGCCGCCGGCGCCCGCCTGGCACACATTTGGTGCGGCTCCCCTGTTGTGACAGAGCGCGAAAGCACCGCAAACAGCGGCGGAAGCAGCGTTATGCAAGTCGAGGCGAGGGGTGGGTCAAGTGGCACGGAATCAGTGACAGGCGGCTGGTCGTTGACGGCTCCAGTTCCGCCCTCGCTCGGAGAGACGAGACGCTCCTCCCCGAAAACGGCCTTCACCACCCGCCGCCAGGTGAGCGGCCACACTCTCAACGCCTTCGCTTTAGCGCCTCCTCAAAAGCTTGTCGCTTCTTCCAGCAACCTTCTGCTTTTCTCTTGCTTCAAATATTACTCCCTGGCCTGTCTCCTCAGCGAACGATATCATCTAGTTTCACATCAAATCGTATTGGGCAAATGCAGGCCCGTCTGCATCCTCTGCTAAGTAAGTTCCTCGTTCAGTTTCTTCCTTCTTTTGGTGCACCTAGTGTTTGCGCTCATGCTAAACCTATTGTTCCTCCATGAGGTCAGACGAGGGGAGCGCTTTTCTTTCGACATTCAAGCTAATTTTCGTGGTTGCAGAATCCGGAGGATGTTTGCTGGCGCTTCTCGGATTAGTTCAGGGACAAATCGTGCCTCCACTCGTGATCGTCAAGCATGATCCAGCCAGCATTCAGTATCAGTACGACAACAGTGTCACATCGGTATGCAATGACAAAGAACCCAAGAAGTTCCGCATTAGACACGCGGTCCGCCGGGCAACTGCAGCCTGTTCGAGCAGCAGGAAGTGCAGCGCTGCGCTGAGCCGCTTTATGAAATTGGCGCTTTCCGACCTGATGGCGACGGATTCGAATTCTCCTGGGAGTACTTCGTCACGCGCACCAAGGAATACTTCTCCGAAGTCTGCGAGTGAGCGATTATTCCGTGAAAATTTGCTCTTATATCCTTTTTAGCAACTTCTTCGTTTTCGATCTCTGTATCGATCCTTACAAGGATACTTGCTTTAATCAGGAGCCAGTTCGAAGTCGCTATCAGACAGCCGTGAAGATCCTAGAATTCCTTTGCAAGGACGGTTATGGAGGTGTGTTCCGAGCATTAGTGATGAAAGTCTCGCAGAAATGATTCGAAACTTCGAATGTTTCACTCGGACTTTAACTCGAGCTGAAATGATGCAATGTCAGGCAGAGATGGTAGCTGACACTCGTCGAGTTCCATCCGGAGATGCTGTTGGTCCACATGTCCACGAGGCAGCTGTTTGCGGGTTTGACGCCGTTTCCTTGTTAGAATGCGGGTTTCAGAGCCATGCGCAACTATGTGGATTGTGTGAAGTATCCGATCCGCTACGAGTGCGGCTACCGGGCGTGGTACGTCGTGCGCGAAATAATGGTTCGGCCAACAGTCGCTCTTCTTCCACATTGTGACCTTGCTTCATCATTTTCTTCGATCACAATATCCCTTCCCCTCTTAGCCTTAGGCATCCTCCTCTCTCTTTTGCTGTAAAGTTGATATGGGTCAAATGTATTTATTTCTTCCCTTGGAAAAGGTCACCCGCATTTCTTTGTAAACCAAATCTGGTGTCTCTACTTAATAACTTTGTGATTGTTGTGCCTTGATTAGTGGTGATAAATACTAGATCGGCTCATAAAACACGCTCAACTTTGAAAGACAGAAGATTCGTCTGATGAAGATGTTGAGGATCGGACTGAGAACCGGGAGAAGCGCTTTCGTAGAATCTCGTCCATCTCAACGTTGAAAGGTTTTCGAAGAACGACATTGATAGTCGGATCAGTTAGTCGAAGTAAGTATGCTTGCGTTTTCCTGAATGGAAAGCCTTTGCAAAAAAATGCGGGCTTACCCATCCACATAGACCACTGGTCTCTCGACTTGAAATATTGGCGAGTCTAGGGGTGGAGTCGAGGGCTTTTCAAGGGTCGCGCCGCCTTTGACTTCGACGTCCAACTCACCGACCGTTTTGCACGGCTCATCAGGTGCCACTAGCTGAACAACGGTTGCTCGTCAAAAGAGTCTCACATTCAGAGTGAACGTCTTTCTTTCGGCAAACGAGGCACGTATTAGCTGCTCACCAAGAACTCGTCCTGTTACACCGTTTGTTATCGAAAAGCGAAATCGACTGAAAACGCATGAGAGAATGGGGCCTTTTACCTGTTATTATTACCACCGGTAAGTTTCTGTTGGGATATATGAATTGGGGGCAACGTTAGTACTCCGCTGCTTGTCGTCATATCTCTGACATTGGCCGTGCGATGAATCAGGACTTCTTGGCCGCTCGCCTCAATCCTATCGTGTGGCTCGTAATGAGTCACGAAGAGCAACGAACCGAAACAGCAGCAGAGCCGTCTCCGAGTCAAAATGTTTCAACCGTCCAGGCCGACGGATATTTCGTAATTTACACAGAAACACTATCTTTTTCGTGGAATCGCTGTTTTCCTCACATATAACTAAACTTCGTTCACGATATTGTGTTCTCTGACCTCTGAGAATCCCAGATGGTTTGCCGTCTTCATTGCTCATCTGATGAAAAATGCATCGCTCGTCACGCAGTCGACTAATCTCCACAGACACTCTTCCCTGAGGTTGCCATTGAACACCCTTCATGACGGCAGATTCCGAGATGTTCTTCTCAGTCGGTGAGCTCACTGAAGAGGAGGACCCCAGGGACTCGGTGCTGCTGAAAGAAGATAAGGATCCTAGTGTTCCCTGAAAGAGCGCACTCACATTGCAATGCATAGCGCCGACGCCTCGTTTGTCGAGGAAATGACAACGTCGTCGAAGTGCACATTCGGAGAGATCAACGTTGTGCGCGAAATTGATCGTTGTGCTTTTCCCTCACCATAAGAGATCTCGCAGCGACAGTTTCCTGCTCCCTAAAAGAAAAACTTCAACCTCAAAGCAATTGAGCTGACCTTCCAGATGCTATCTCTGCAGGGAATAAATGTCACGTAGAGTGTTGCGGCTGAGCTCGACTCTTCATTCAGAGTTGAGAGAGTGCACGATGAGGAAGCCCTGATGGATGGTGCCGATTCTCGGTTTCGGCCGAGGGACAGCAGAGATGGTGACCTGGAGGGCATCTCCCCTTCACCTTGTTGTCGCCTTCCAAAACACCCAGCTGATTTGACCTGTAAAATGGTTAAATCAAAACAAAAAATGGCCGCAGTTGAAGCGATAGGAAAAGACCCCAAACGCACTAGTATCAATGGGCATTCCGCCTTTAGTGAGTCGCGGGTTGGGTGAAATCTTCTGGGAGATGAATCATTTGCGAGGAAGTAATAGCCGAGGCAAAAACGCGCGAAATTTGAGATGTCCTGCTGTGTCGCCCGCAAGCGACTTGTTCTCAGCTGGCACAGGACACTAGTTCATCAAGTGTATTAGAGAGACGGAAATCGCGACACGCCTATTGTTTATGCTTGCAATAAACCGAGGTCGAGGAGAAGGGTGAAAGAGAAGGAGACGGGAAAGAGAAGGCAGTGGCCGAGGAGGGAGAAGTGCGCGAAAAGGGCCATGGAGGGCGAGACTCTAGACGCAAAGCCGCCGCCGCCGCCGTCGTTCCCTTGGGACGGGACACTTGCAGAGCGACCCCCCCCCCCTCTTTCGAGAGTGTTGTGGCACTTCGGGAAACCGCGTATAAAGGCGGGCAACAAAAACGACTTAAAGTTGATTCCTGCATGAGAACAAGACTAAAGCGCGAGAGCAGAGTGTGTGACCCGATCTGATGAAAGCGGAAAACATGGCGGCTCAAATAGCGCACCAGCTGATCGGGCGACACAGCTGCAAAACGGCGCCTCACTCGGTGGTCATCGTCCCGTCCGCCCGC